>JAJJMC010009201.1:1625585-1667029 GCA_023531435.1 Papaver californicum | reverse complement strand
AAATCTATAAACTAAAACACGTTCTTCTATTCTCTTTCGATTTTTTTCTGTCTTCTTTATTCTTCTATCTTTCTTTTTTCTTCGATCGAACATCAACAAAAAAAAAAAAAAATCGTATCATGATAAATGTTACTCGTCTAGTTTATAAGAAATCATCAAAACCTAGATTTACAATGAAGAAATTATGCGTAGACATCAAACAATCCAATTTTATCCAAATCTATGAACAAATCTACATTTAATTTGCAAAAAAGTAGTAGCAAAAGGTATGAATCAGTGGAATCAATAGATAAAAATGGTGAGAACAAGAAGAATCAACAAAACCATACAAAAAAATAAGTAATAGAAGATGATGATTTTGAAAAATCACTAGCGGTAAAAAAGAAAATCCTATGGTCCGATATGTACTGAGTGAAAACCTATGATCCAAGTACAATAGATATTGATATGTTCCCATTTGAGAAAAAAAAACATGATCATACAATAGATATTGATATGTATTAAGTGAAAACCTACAATCCAACAATAAATATTGATATGTACCCATCAAAAAAACAACTATGATCCAATAATATATATTGATGTGTACCCATCCAAGAAAAACCTATGATCCAAACAGTAGATACTAATATGTACCCATCGAAAAAAACTTGTAATCCAATAATAGATATTGATGTGTACCCATCCCAATAAAACATGCAATATGCTTTTTATACTATGATCCAATAGTAGATATTGGTATGTACTGAAAAAATATGTTTTATGCTTGAATATCCATCCCAATAAACATATAGTATGTTTTCAGTATAAGTCATACAAAGAATTTAATAAAAACATGATTTTAACAATATATATAAACAACCTGTCTTCAGTACAAACAAATATGTACCGTAGGATCATACAATAATTTTTATTATCTTCATTTCAAAAAAATATATAGGAATAACTCGCCGAATCACATTAAATTCTTATCTCCTTTATTTATCTTTAATTTGTGTTCTTATCTTATTTCACATCACTATCATCAATTTAATCGGATTTTCTGTTGAAAATAATTTTTGGTACAAACAGTTAGATTAGCCCAAAATTAGCCTAAAGTATATATTTTGAACCCT
This sequence comes from Papaver californicum, assembly GCA_023531435.1. Lineage (NCBI taxonomy): Eukaryota > Viridiplantae > Streptophyta > Magnoliopsida > Ranunculales > Papaveraceae > Papaver > Papaver californicum. Next base: position 1,665,914 of record JAJJMC010009201.1, on the reverse strand, counting down.
AAACTGAACTGACCAACATCAACCTATTACAAAATTCAGGATAGAAGACCCGAGCCCATTGTTAAACACTTTGTCTCCCAAAATCCAGTCCAAGTGCTTCCCCAATCCACGTGGTACAATTTTATTAGTTGGACAACTCAAATCCATGCCAACAGGTCAGGTCGAGCACCTTACACGCTGAGGCAAATCCCACGCCCCACCTCCACCTAGGGGCTCCCCCTCCCCTGTAAAATAAAACAATTTTATGTTTTCGACAGTTTTTTTTTTTTTTTTTGGAAAGAAGCACACTTTATTACATAACGAAGAGAAAAAATTTACATCAAAAGTTAGCTGATAGGTTTACCAGTTGGGAGGATAATTCCTCCATTCAGACTCTACTCGATTTATTCTAGCTTTTTTCGCAAGAATATCAACAGCTTTATTACAGATTCTAAGTGGAGAAGTCAAATATCTTAGATTAAAAAAATTATATGGATTTCATAAATATTCATCCTCTTTCTTATATTACCCTTACTTTTTGATGAAAACTAGATACACTAATCTAGTTTAAATGTATAGTACTACTATAATAATGGTATACATGAAAAAAATTACCCAGGAATTAGAACTACGCCTATATATGGACAACTAAAAACTAAAACTCCACATATATGACATGGACGGAGATAGTAATATTTGTTGGTTTTAATATATGATGCTTTAGTATATATTGATGTTTCAGCTTAGGAAAAGCCGATCGACCCAATTTAGACCGATGATGGACAAACTCAGATTTAAAAGTTTGCCCACCTTGTTTACCCATTTGTCAATCCTACGGTGGGATGAAAATGGACAAATATGTTTATTTATCCACCCCACTGGACTTGCTCTTAGCTTCCCCTCCTTTTTTTTTATTTTTGATTGCATTCATTGGGTTGGGTACCCCTTAAACAAAGTCTTATAAGGGTACCCCATAACCTCCGTTTCTAAACCGAGATTCCACTGATCAATCATCAGTGAAGCACAAATCGAAGTTAATCCAACGGTTAAATCCATAGAGAGTATCAAACTATTCCAACAACCTTCAGGTGAACACTATAATAAACTCACTTTCTTAAAAAAATTCAGTTGACTCTCCCAATCCAAACCAATGTCTCTTGGAATCTCTGTAATGTTGTTTGATGCAATGAATATTGAATGGAGAAGCAGCAAGAATGTGTTAGGAGTGATATTTGTTTTGTTTTTGGGCCAAGTTGTTTCAACCAATCTTGCTCTCAATAGTTTCACTTCATCACTCTTAGCTAATCACAGTAAGTCTTGTCATCACTACTCTCACCTCTTTTTCTTTTTTCCTTAAAATGAACACATTTATGTTAACATTTTGATGGACCCTTTCTTGCTAAGAATCCAATGAACCCATTTTTTTCAAGAATGTTAGTAGTCATTGTTTGTATTGATGTGTATTTGTAGGTGTGAATGCACCTCTAACTCAAGGTCTACTATGTTATAGTTTGCTTGCACTTGTTTACACTCCAATTGTGTTAAATAGACGACAAAAATTATCGGTAATAAGATTGTTTTTATTCAAATTGAGAGAAGTTTTGTTCTAATTTTGTTGAGAAATGTGTTTATGTTGAGGATGGGTGGGTGTAATGCAGGTACCTTGGTATTGGTATCTTCTATTAGGATTTATTGATGTTCAAGGGAATTTGTGTGGTGAGTAACTCACTTAATCAATGTTGGTTTGAGTCGATTCCTGTTATAAGGAATGCTAAATGATTAGTTTGTTTACAAATCGATTCGGATGGTAAGTTGGATCTGTTTTGGTTCACCAATGCTGAGATATGCTCTTCAATTTTGTAGTTGTCAAGGCATATCAGTACTCATCTATTACTAGTGTGATGCTATTGGATTGTTGGACAACACCATGGGCCATGATCCTTACATGGATATTCATAGGGACTCGATATTCTATCTGTCAGTTCTTTGGTGCAGCCATTTGCATGGCTGGACTTTGTTTAGTCGTCTTTTCCGATTCAGTGGGTGGTGCATCTGGTGAGTGTTTGTTCTCGAGATAGTGGTATATTCTATTTTGCTTAACTTCTTTACCTATTTGTGCTCGTAATTGGGCGATTGGTATGATGTGATGTTGTTGCCTATTTATTGAGAAACCCTTTTGACAAATATTGCTTGTAGGTGGAAAAAATCCGCTTCTTGGAGATGGACTTGTAATTGCAGGAACTGTTTGTTATGCATTGAGTAACGTTGGAGTGGTAAGAATAAGATAACCAACCTTCTTGTACTTCTTCGTTCTTTAGCTTGTACCAAAGAAAGTCAATGGGGATTCTGATCATGTTTACTGAGTGGTATTCATAAAATTCATCTTCTTGTATTCAGGAATATTGCGTTAAGAAGAAAGACCTCGTTGAAGTTCTTTCGATGCTTGGTATTTTTGGAGTGCTCGTGAGCATTTGTCAAATGTATCCTTTTTCTCATATATGGGATAACTATTCTTGATTTCAGCATATAGCACTGATATTACCGTTTCAGTTACTAGTGAATACAAAGCCTGAACGAGATAAATGTGTTTCATTCTTTGACGTTTGTATAGATGTCTGATGGAGAGGAATAATCTGGAAGCGATTACGTGGACTCCTGAAATTGTAAGTGATCCAGTTACTACACAGTGTTTGAATTGGTTAACTCATATGTCATCTGCTATTTGGATGCTTGCCGTTATGTAATTTGATTCAAGTAGCTATGATGTCCGTTGTGTTTAAAAGGATATCATATATCTTCCATGAAGCATAAAATAATTCTTGTTTCGGTTTTCAGATATCACTCTTTGGTAGCTTCACAGTCTCAGCTTTTGTGTTCTATTCAACTGTTCCTTATGTCTTGAAGGTGTGTCCTCATGTTTTTCGTTTTCAAAGCTTATTTTGAGTGGTAATAGACACAAGTTCGAAACATGAAAGGACCTCCATTCACCCTTGTTGTACTTCCAGGCTTGCCAGTGACACCACCACCCTCGCCGTCAGCCTCTCTCTCTTTCTGTCAACTCTCAGAGATAAGACTGCAAAACTAACATTTTAATTGTTTTAAATGCAGTTGGGTGGAGCTGTGTTGTTCAATCTCTCACTTTTAACATCTGATGTGTGGGGAGTGATGATTCGTGTCTTCGTTTTCCACCAAAATGTATCACCATTTTACTCTAATCTACTTATCTCTATCTTTTACTGTTCTTGCCATTCACTCGTCTCTAAATAATCAATTGCAGATCCAATGGTTGTACTATGTCTCCTTTATCACCGTAGGAGTTGGACTAATCATTTATTCGACGAAGTAAGTTCTCGTATAGTTCAAGAGCAAACTCTCATCTAGTCTGTAGCCATTTTAATGAGTTATATTTTCTGTACAGTGATCAAAATTCTATTACCACAACAAATGTCGAGATCGAGAACGAGCATGACAATATTCAATATCAATTACTCGATGAAGAAAACAAGGGCGTCAGAAGCCAGACAGCGACAGCCTAAAAAACGCATACCTATTTTTCAGCAGGACGCCCATTCATTCAGACTGTCAGTGGATGTATTTATTCTTTTGAGCTTTTACATTGCAATTGAAATGAGACTTCTTGTTGTGGTGATAATACTACTACTACTGCCACCAAATGGCTCCGGGTAAAAGCTTTGAAAGTATGTCACGGTTGGTATAATGGCCGGACACAATTCCATTCATGATAGTTTAAATTGTACGCGGGATTACAAGTGATTTTTGTAGATAAGAAGTTGATTATTCATGTACCAATCCAGAATCTACTAGCACCGCTGTGGAATTTACATGCCCGGCCGGATCCATAGTTGAATGGTAAAGCTGGAGAATCAGTTGGATCTTCCAATAGGGGCTAAACTCTTAGTATTAGCTGTTTCATCAGTCAATTCGGGGAAAGAAAATGTTAGAATTCTTTGCCAAGCTTATGTTTATACTTTATGCCGGCAAGTCAATTTATACGAGCAAAAAAATAAAAAAATAATAGTAACAATAATAATATAAAAAATTGTTTATAATTTTTACCGGCAAGTCAGTCATGTTGTTGCCATTTGGTACATTTTTACCATTTAGATGTCACTTAAGGGCCAGGCATGACTCCCGTGGGATAACCAGATGTGCATCCTACTACAAAAACAAGAATATTGAATGGAGTCAGTCAGATTTGTATTATTTATAGCTAGGTCAAATTGTATCAACAAAATTTAAGTTGACTTCCCAAAAAATTGTCTCTTAAATCTCCACTGAATTTCTGGTTGATGCTGCTGCTGCCATGAATATGGAATGGAGAATAAGCAAGAATGTGTTAGGAGTGATATTTGTTTTATTTTGGGGACAACTTGTTTCAACTAATGTTGCTCTCAATAATTTCACTTCACCACTCTTAGCTCACAGTAAGTGAATCAAATTAACCCATTTCTCAATTTGATGGAAGGCTCTATGAACCATGCATTATTTGTGGATTGATGGGTTTCATTTGATGTGTGTATTTGCAGGTGCGAACGCACCTTTAGCTCAATGTCTATTATGTTATACTTTACTTGCACTTGTTTACACTCCAATTTTGTTATATCAACGATAAAAATTGGTCGTAAGTGGTTTCATACTGATTTTTGTTTTGGTGAGAAGTATGTGTTGTGAAATAGAAAAACAGGAGAAGAAGATGCAAAGTAGAGGGAGAAAAGTAAAGTAAATTCTTATTAGATGTGTGTAGAATACAAGAGTTTAAGCGTCTATTTATATAGATAGAAGACTTAATACCCAAGATATAGAAACCCTAATCTTAGACATAAAGGCATCTTAATAATTAAACTTTAGGTTTATAACACTCTCCCTGATGACCACTGTGGCTAAGTCATTACAAACATACCATAAAAAATCAAAAGACCAAAACCTGAAAATGCGTAAACACAAAGACTTGAAACAGTGTTGGATACGCAAATGTTGCCTCATTAAAACCTTGACAAGGAAAACCTAGTGGGACAAAACCTTGACGAAGGAAAAAGAGTACAACGCGGTAAGTCCAGTAAATGCACCTTCGATGATGGTGTTTCCCCTGATAAGTACTTCAATTAAATCTTGGCTTACAAAACTTTTGAATCTAGACTTCCCAATTTCGGTGAACGAATTTATTGAATGCAGAAGATTGTCGTGCTTTTGTGAAGCAAATTGCTAGTTGATGAAGTCTTCTTTGGTGTAACACAAGCAGTGTTGTCTTCAATTATTACTCTTGCTGAGTTTATATTCTTCTTCAACATATTGAAGACTTGTATCATGGATTACTAGCTTCTCGAAGATGATTTGCGGCAGTAGTTGATGTAGTTTCTTAAAAAAGTGTTAAGATGCAAATACATTACCATACGTGAATAGAAACCATATTTATTTTCAAATCTTATGTGGTTCAGAAAGGAATCCAAATTCCTATGAGATGGTTATGTTGATTTTGTCTTATCAAATGTGGGCATCCACTAAATAACCAAAATTAAAATAACTCCCCCTTGGATGACTACCATGTTGAATTAATTGCCTCATTAAAACCTTGTAAGTAAAACCCAATGGGAGAAAATATGGACGAAGGAATAAGAGTACAATACCAACATTGTGAAATTAAACGTCAGTGAGATGTTGCCTCGTTAAAACCTCTTTTCAAAAAAACCACATGGGACAAAACCTGAAACGGAAGGAAAAGAGTAAACTTTTGACGTAAAATATGGATGATAACTCAACTATATGAGTATTATAGAAAACAAGCACAAAAATCATAACCCTAGCCTATATCATAGACAAGGTTTATGCAAGTATATTATTTTAATTGAAGATTTTTTTTAAAAAAAATATTTATGCTGCTAAAACATGGATTTTTATATTTTTAAGGACTCCTTAATGGACATGTAAAGTTAATATCATCAACTAATTAATCCAGATTTTTTGTTTTGTACCAACATGTGAAATGAGTGCATAAGGATGTTGTGCTCATCCTGGAATACAATCATGAAGTTGAAAGTACCAGAGATTCCTAAAGGTATACCTAAAAACATATAAAGAATTGTTAAACCTCACATAATCGAGTCAGGGGGCTGATTGATTATAATTTGAATCCTGTATGGATTACAAATTTGAATATGTTCTCCGACCACATTTCTTATGTAAATGCAGTATCAATCCTTCAGGGACTACCACGCCAAATACATCATACATGGAGAACAAAACGTTATTGAACCAATCCTAGGGTTTGAGAAAATAAAAACTCAAATCGTTTTAGAATTATCATATTTCTTGCTGAACGTATTATGACTACACCAACCTGTAATTAATAGGCTTGTAAATCTTAAGGTGTTAAGTTTTGGATCTAAAATTATGTTAATCGAGAGATTAATCCAATCTAATTTGGATTGTATGCCAACCAATCACATTTATCGATATTTCTCTGCAGAGGTGTTAACAACCACCATATTTTATTATTTCAGTAGCTAATGTGGATAATCAACAATCATATTAGCTTAGTATGACCCCACATAATTCTCAAATGTATGCATATATTGAAAAATTCAATCAATTACTGGTATCAGCGCCCATGGGCATTATAATCTCCCTATCTTCCAGTGAGGAAATATGAACTATGAGAATGTGGATCTTGTTATTATATACATTATTGGAGCATTATCTATAGCCTCTTCTAAAATGCTACTTATTGATGTGGTGCTTAATGTTACAATATTACACGGGACATCAAATGTCAGAAATGGGGGTATACTAATTAGGCTTTTGGTCTGGCGGTCTATGGCATGTAGTGCATCAGTGTGCATCCACTAAAGAGAAGTTATGGAAAGATCAATATCAGTTGAATAGAGGAGTGAGAGGATGAGTAACTGACTACTCAACCGCAATTAAAGTGGAGAGCAGTTGTCAACACATTCTCCACCTTCACCACTACTCAACCATCGACAATTTCTTCCGGAAAAGAGGTCGAGTGGTTACAATAGCTATGGTATAAATAGATGTTCAATTTATTTGAACACGAGATATACAAGTTTCAAGTCTGAAATACGACAACAAGTTTACTCTGAAACAAAACAATTCAAGTCGATCAACCTTGATCATCCAACCTTCTCACACAGGAGAATTGTTCATAGCTATTCACACCAATTACATCCAATAGAGTCTGATACTCTGACCTCATTCTCCTCTCGCTTCCCTCCCTAAGACCAACCCTTCCCCTTTTCATTTTGTGACTGAAGCAAGACTGGAACGACCATTGCTTGGTTTAGGCCAGGATTGTACAGATTGATCTCTCGAATCTAAACAAAGTGCTTCAATAGCACAAATATTTTAAAGATTGACGAATTGTCACCTACTCACCCCACTTTTCCGAAAATAACCGTCAATTTGTTTTTCCTCACAAACAACAACATGTGCACTTTAATGTACACCGTACATGTATTTTACAATCTTTAGTTTATACAATATGTGTATTTTGTTGTACACTGTGTATGTATTTTCCAATCTTCAGTTTATATAGCATGTGTACTTTATTGTATATTATATATGTGTTTAGATATTTGGTTTTTCATCTATGTGTTGTTTGATTTCTTAAATCTGTGATGAGCAATTGAGACGATTCCGAGAGGCTCTTCATAAGTTTTGGTGTTTCTAAGTAGAGCTACAAGTATTTTAGGGCAATAATTAATGTGTATATAGTTGTGCACATGTTGATTGTTTTGAAGCTGTGCATAGTTTTGCAACTAAGTGTACATAGTTATATACATAGATTTTATTACTGTGTACATATTCGTACACATGTTTATTGTTTTTTTCTTAGATTTCTATAGGAGTGTAAATAGTTGTACACCTGTGTAATATCTCATGGATATATGGACTGCTTTGAGGGCATACATGTTCTTTATGTTAGATTTGTTGTAGGTGTGTACATAGTTGTACACCAGTATGCTATCTCATGGATATATGAACTGTTTTGTGAATGCTTTGTCGGTATGAGTATGATTTAGATAGATTTAGATTGGATTAATCATTTCTAAAATGATTTAGATTGGATTTTCTACCTGATTTGAATCTTACATTTATTCTCCAATGTCTGTAATGGACTCAATCTTAAATTTATGGACTCATAAGCTCAAAATGGTAAGGCGCACAAGCCTATCACAAGGTTTGCGAAGGTTGATGATTCCAATCCGTATGAGTTTCCATGTTATGTTTATACAATATAGGTAGGTGTGTACATACAGGTGCACCAGTGTAATTTTTATGAAATAGATTTGTTTGTAGGTGAATATGGTTGATTTGTTCCATATTTTGTACGGGTGTACATATTGGTGCACCCTGTGTATTTTTTACATGAAAAATAGGTCTGCATGTGGGTATGAATGATCGATTTAATGCATGTGTTTGCAGAGGTGTACATATTGGTGCACCGGTGTATTTTCCATGAAAAATATGATTGTGTGTGGGTAGGAATGATCGATTTAATGCATGTTTTGTAGGTGTGTACATATTGGTGCACCAATGTAATTCCTATGAAAAAGTAGGTTTGTGTGTGGTTATGAATGATCGATTTTTATGCATGTTTTATAGGGGTGTACATATTGGTGCACATATGGAAAAATAACTGGATAAGCTTATGAAAATGTTGTGCATGTGTATTTTTCTTTTGTACAAATGAGATAACCATGAAGAAAAAATTCAAAATTTTTAAAAACAAAAATTATATAGTCATATGGGTACTCTTTTTGTAGATTTCAGAAAGAGCTTTTCGAATATATAAAGCTTGTGAATTTTGGATAAGCGTTTTGAAAAATAAATTATTTTTAATTATCTTTATATTATTTAATATTGATAATCACTTTAGACAAAACTATAAATTATAAATCAGGAAAGCTATTTGTGTATTTTTCATATTTTAAATAAATAAATGACTAAATCATACCTAGTTAAATGGATCAAGCCTAATTAATTTATTTAAATGAGATTTTGGATTAAACCGTTTTTTCGTCAAAATAAATCCCTAGCTTACGTTTGGTATAATACTATTTGATTTCTCGCCTGTTGTCAAATGATAACCAATTTATCGCCTTATGTTAAAATATATTTTTTGCTTTTATGTATTCATCTGACCATCAATGAAAATCGAATTCTTGACTATTTGTATATGAAGTGATTGTCAAATCAATTGGCCATCTTCCGTATGGTTAAAAAGTGGCAGATTCTAGTTCAGCACTTTGGCTCAAAAAGAAAAAAAAAAGTTAATGTGGACTAGCCCTGGTCAATTAGGCTAACTTAAATCGGTTAAACAGGCATAAAAATGCTCGGTTGGAATCGTTGGATATCTGACAAGGATTAGGTTGGCCCTGGAGATAAACATCCGGATAATTTAAACAAACAAAGGGAATTAGAGATTACGACAGACGAAAAACTTTGCTTTCCGGAGATATCCGGCGAATACTAATGGCGGGAACTCTCCACACCTTAAATCTCAAACCCCCAATTTCTCATCGAATCTTATTCCAACCACCATTAGTATCATCATCATCTAATCTTATCAAATTCTCCCCTAATTTCTTCATTTCTTCTTGCCCTAATTCACATCCACTTCGATTGTATCGATCCATTTCTTCACATACTGTTGTCAAAGCCAATCAAAGCTCCAATCAGGTAAATGATGATGGAGATCAACATGATAACATATCCTTGAAGAAGATGGTTTCGTGGGAAAAATCGTTGTTGGATTTTGCCGGAACTAATTTCCTTCCATTAGGTAATGTTGTTGTTCACATAGATTTTCAGTATAGAGTAAATGAAATGATTGGATAGTGAATAATTTTCTGTTTTTTTTTTTTTTGTTTGTGTGTGTAATTCTATTTAGCTCTTGTTAGTGGAGTAGCTCTAGGACTTGTTAATCCTACCCTTGGTTGTCTTGCGCATCAATATTCAGTATCCAAGTTCAGCACATTCGGGATTTTTCTTATATCAGGTAATACTTACTTTGTTGTTGGTTGATATCATCCTTAATTTGTTGTTGGATTTTTACAGAATACCTTCTTATTTTGTGATGTATAAGGGCTGTTGTTGCGGAGTGAGGAAATTGGAGCTGCCACTGAAGCATGGCCTGCAGGATTGTTTGGGCTAGTATGATCTTAATTTCTTAAATCACCTTATGTATGTTGTAGGTTCTTTTGCTTTGAGTTTGTATTTTACTCCATATATTGTCTAAAAGTGATTTTGAGAATTCTTGTTGGCATGTATATGATATGTAGCAGCAAATTTAAAGCGATACTGAACCTTCTTTTTCTTTCACGGCTAACATGATAAATTGTTGTTGTGTTGTACTATTTCTTTGTAGGTTTGTAAGCATTTTGTGTTTATGGTTGCAGGTTTGTATTCTACTTTTTACACCATTCTTTTCGAAGGTTGTATTGCAACTTCAGCTGGCACCGCAAGAATTTGTCACAGGCAAGCTGATTGAACATCATTAGATTAGAGCTGTGGTTGGATAAAGATATACTTGTTGGTCTACTGATACTGGAATATGTGTCAAAGTCTTGCAGGGCTAGCTGTTTTCTCTTGCATGCCAACAACATTGTCAAGTGGTGTGGCATTGACACAGGTATACCCGCTCAATGTTCTGTGATGTAAGAGATTGACTTAATGCACTTAGTTTTAAAGTTAACAAAGGATCGTGAATATTCACAGCTTGCTGGTGGGAATACTGCTCTGGCTCTTGCAATAACAGTGATATCTAATCTGATTGGCATTTTGACTGTAAGTATATCGAACTAGTAGTGGTATTATGTATATATGATCAATTTGGTTTGTTCTATGAGAATTTTTCAGGATTAAAATAGTCCTTTCTTTTTGTTGCTGAGGATGTAGTGTCACTAAGATTGTTTGCTACCATTCATTTTATAGGTTCCATTATCTATCTCAAAGTTTATAGCTGATGGAGTTGGCGTATCTGTACCAACTAAGCAACTGTTTAGAAGCCTTGTTCTCACACTTGTTGTCCCTCTAGTCTTGGGAAAGGTAATAGCTCTTTTTTGGTTAGTTAAAGCAAAGCACAGCAATTTTATTTTTGTATTTGGCATACACATTAACTTTCATGATATATTACTTTTACAGGTTTCTCGAGATTGTTTCAAGGGTGAGTACGTCTTTCCATGTGCACCTTTTTTCTTAATGAGAGATATTTAGTGTACTTTTTTAAAGGCATACCACATGCACAATGTGTAGCGACTTACAGAAGGCTTTTCTCTTTATATACATGACTTGCTTGTGCTTTGCTTTGTAGGTGTGGCAGAGTTCGTTGATCAAAACCGCAAGAAGTTATCCATGCTTAGTGCAATCTTACTTAGTCTTGTAAGACTTGAACCCTGGCCTCCATTTTAATTTTGACATATTTGTAGTATTCTTTATTGAGATTTTCATTAGATGAATATGACATAATGAAAAAGTTATATATGTAACTATCAAATATTTTTGAAATTCAAGTGTTAGGGATTTGGTTTCTTGTGCTGATCAATTCAAATTTGAAAGGTTCTGTACTAAATGTTGGTGGATGAGCTGATAATTTTTTTCCTTGGCATATACTCCTGATTTAGTTTGATTAGTATTTGACCTTTGATTCCATGAGTCAATCTGCAACTTATGCTGATAATTATATGACTAAGTTTACCTCAGTATCCACTAGCCACTAACAACAGCTCTTTATTTTCTGGAAATTTGATACATTGGAAGTTTTACCGAGTTTATGTTAATGCTTACTCTAATCCCTTATACTCAAGATGAGCAGAAGTAGAATTTGTTTGAAAATGAATCAAATTTTACTTAATCCGCCCTAAAATATGATGTAAGGAGATTTTATGTTGTTTTCTCATTTGTGGCTCTTCGTTACATGTCCTCCTGTCGTGATTATCCAGGTTCCATGGATGCAAGTGAGCAGATCAAGATCACTGTTGCTGATGGTCAAGCCAACAATGTTTCTTATAGCTATTGGAATCGGAATGTAAATCTATCATTCTTCATTACTAGGTTTAATGTTGGTTATGTCATTTTTTATATAGTAGTATGAGCTGTTTTTAATTGAGTTCTATTAACTCGTATTTGGGAATAACATTCTTGCTCACGCAGTAAATGTCTAGTCATTTTTTTTAATAACTGACAACATGCCTCATTTCACCTATTGCAGGGTTTCACATCTCATTCTACTAGCATTTAATATAGTCGCAGTTCAGAGCCTATCAGTTGCCTCTGGTGGTAAAGATTCTGTTTTCTCAGGGAAAGGGAATGCTCGTGCGCTCATAATCGTTGCTAGCCAGGTAAGGTCTATAAAGTTGTAGTCTATAGGCAAAATATTGATGATGACTAAATCTAGCAAGGGCATCGCAAGGAGTTTATACTTTATATTGCCATGTACGAAATATTTAGCCGTGTATGCTAAATGTTCAGGTGTATCAAATTGGGTGACTTAGTTGAAAACTATTATGTGTTGGGTAGTAGATTAGCAGTATATATATATTTTTCTTATCATAGCAGATTAGTGATTTCGTTTGTCCTGCATCATGCCTGTAGTTTTCATTCTGGTTCTCATCATATAAGAGATATACTGTCTTATGAGTCACGAGTATTGAAGTAGTATCGCTACCTTTATGTAGAAAACCTTGCCGGTCATGGTAGCAGTTGTAGAACAGCTCCGTGGTGCTTTGGGTGAATCAGCGCTGTTAGTTCTTCCTTGCGTGGCTGCCCATATTAACCAGGTTAATGATCATTTTCTTTGTCTCTATGCTAGTTCCAACTTAATATTCAAGCAACTTACTTCAATTTATGTTCTGCTTAGATCATCATCGACTCTTTTTTGGTTAACTACTGGCTTCGGAAGGACCGGGGATCCAGCAATTTGAAGGAAGCTTGATGAAAGCTTTCGTTTCTATGATAGGTAAGACCGGCTGGCAGCCTTCATTATTCTTTGATTGTAGTTTGTAGAGGCACCCAATATTTATATGGAGTTAGCATGATCAAGAAATATTAACTCAAATGGTTCTCGTCACTTTTGTAGTTTGATGATCTTATATCTAATTTATCATGCTTACCTAAAGATTAGCATGTGACATCATACATATATTGTATCTACCATTACATAGCCTAGAGTTTAGTTCTTGTGTTGAAGCACTAATGTTTAAATAGGTTATATGTTATTAAACCCACCAACAGTTGGAAGTCCAGCTGACAGCTGTAGCCCCACTTCTAGTGGTGTCCACTTGGAGATAATCAGGTAGCTGATTCTCGGTGATCATGCACTCAAAAACGCAGAACACAGTATTAAGAAACCAGCCACACTAAATTGGCACTTTGGATCGGGTTTAACATGTGAGACAATAACCTTAATGGCTTATCTAGAAGAAGTAATGGATCTTACAAGCTAGATCCTGGTGAAATGCAAACAATAGATTCGCAACGTTCCATGCATGTTATTCATACCTCGTTTGATTTAGCATCTTAATAAGAGCTGGGCTAACGAGTGGATGAAATCCTAAACACGTAGGGTAGGGCAAAGTAGGCCTCACATGTTTAATCTCAATCCTTATTTGCCCATCTTTGGTTTGGAGGATGGTGAAATGTTGTTTATGTCTCATTTTACACCATCTCTTAACTAGCATTGGGAGATAACGGCTGAGATTAAACACATGTGCCCCGCTTTCCTGTACTATTCTGCATGTTTAGGATCTCATCTTCTCGTTTGCCTAATGATAGAGGATGAGCAAAACGGGCTATGAACAACACAGTTCTTCGTTGTTTAGATGGAGAAGTATTAAGTAGGCTTTGCATAAAACTAGGTCTTGTAGTGAGTAGACCCCGCAAATAGTTGATGGTCATATCTATTGGTTTAATCTACCAGTGCCTTTCCTGGTCATGGAGTCCTCTTAACTGGTCCATGATAACATAGACTTCGAAACACGTCAACAAGTAGCATGCCGTTTTAAAATTCGGGATTGTATAAGTGTTTTGCATAATTCATGGCAGTATTATCTTTTTCCTAGTCACAGAACAAGAGGTGTGTGAAAAATGGGAAAACTTATACACGCTGTCTCTCTCCTCTAATTTTAAGCTTTTCACTTGAAAGTGCTGAGTTACAGCACTAGCTTGAATCAATTAATTGATTAACTGTGAATTACTGCCTTCAAACTTCAAAGGGACCAATCGTCTAACAGTTTGAACGAAGCTTGGTAAAGCTTTCATTTCTATAATTGGTAGTTTTGGGTAGCAACCTTCATTTATTCTCGTTGATTGTAGATGGGGTGGGGTGGACATGATCGAGAAATTCTAACTTGGTCAATTGCTGGTTATCTTTTTTGTGTTCTGTGATCTTAACTGGAGTAAATTATGCTGAACATTATCAGCCCGTGACACTGGGGCCTTTTTTGTTTTTCATAATACCATTTGTACATAGTTCAAACTGAGTCTGGACCAAAAGTGTCCTTCGGTTTTGGTTTTATTTTGTGATATCAAAACTGACCTAAAGCTGTGTTTTCATGGTTGATGTAATTCATCCATCGGATCCTCTTGAGTTCGACTTGGGCTTAGCTTCAGGATGTCATCAACTCGTTTTTTTTTTTTTTTTTTGGACATTGTTATAAACCTTCAAAAGTTGGGAAAGACTCAGTCTGACTCCAATTCTCTGTAGTTACCTTATATCATTGTTTGTATCTATGTTGGGCCAAAAACTATCTATCCATCATCTCTGACAACTTATTTTAGCTTGTGAAGATTTTAACTGTATATCATTCTTAGATCAAGGCTGAGCTGTAAACTGAAACGTGTCCAGATTGATGATCAGAGAGTTGGGGATGGTGGTGTTTATAATCCCAAATTTACCTGCTAGGTGAGTCATTCTTCTTTCTGTTGCGTTTTTGTTTCTTTAGATATCTTTTTCTTAATTTTGTATCAATAGATTATAAACAAGAACACTTTTCGGAAGGAATAAATGCAGTGAATGTGGATAGAGGGCGCTTCCCGCCATTTGGTATGGGACATACTTGCCATACATAAATCTCCCTCTGTCCATTTGTTAGAAGTACTTATATCTGTACCACAGTTTGAAACCCCAACTGTAGCCTCAACTTTTGTGGTGCCTGTGTGTAGATACTCTAGTGTCTAATTTTGTTGGTGATGTATTAACGCATACAAAATTACCCAACACTAAAGTAGCTCTTGGATTGGGTTAACTCATGTGAGAATAATAACCTCAATGGCTTATCTGAGACTAGTAAACATGCAAGCTCCAACTTGCTAGGTTCGGGTGAAATGAAAAAAAATAAATTTTCATGTTCCAGGCATGTTGTTTATACCTCGTTTCACTCTTCATCTTAACCAGAGCTGATCGAAAGAGGGGATGAAATCTTAATTTTGAATTAGTAAGGTAGAGTAGGACTTGCGTGTTTGATCTTTGTCATTGTTTGCGCAACGATGCTGGCAAAACAACGACTGATTTGAATAAAGTCAAAAATGTTGCTTATGCCTCTTGACTAGCGTCGGACAAACAAGGGCGAAGATTAAACACAAATGACTGATTTTGTTCTTATATGCATTTTATTTTAGGCTCTCTCTTCTTATTTGTCTAACGCCTAGTTACTAGGATGTGTGAATGGACTATGAGCAATACAGCTCTTTAATGTTTAGATTTAAAGTAGGAAGTTGGGTTTGAATAAAGTGCGATAGAGCTAGTTTTTAAATAAAAGTGAGATATTTTCAACGCTCCATGTGTGGTACTTATGCCTCATTTGAACAAATATAACTAGAGGTGGCTAGACGAGGGGTTGAATTCCTAAACAGGTGTGAGGTAACAGGAAAAAGTGAGCTCCTTAAGTTTAATCTCAGTCCTTTGCTCCTGGGTAGGCGGCTCCTGCAGAACCGCTTGTTAGTTTGTACCCAACCTCTTAGCCGAGTTTGGCAACCAAAGACTGAGACTAAACATGAGAATTCCACTTTTCCCGTTATTACGCATGTGTAAATCTCATCCTCACGTTCCGGGGGCACTAGTTTGAAGAGTACAGGAAATGGGAGAGGAACAACATGTATGTACAAGTTGTAACTCCTCACGTTCCAGTTGTAACTCTTTTTTTCTTTTCCCACCATCAACTCAGGCTCGGCCCTCAGGTACTGATGTTGGAATTTCTTTTACCCTGATTTCTGTTTATATAGTTAATTTATTTTATAAAAAAGCGATTTGATTTTTTTGCCCTAACAACTAGATTAATAAAGAGGTTTAAATCAAGGATTAGGGAAAATTTAATTTAGTAATAAATGGATCCCACGTAAAGCTGATTGTACCGTTTGTGGGCTCTTTACTACTAGGTTTTTTTGGCCTTGAAGTTCTCCTTAACTGGTCCGTGATAACAATTGCTTCAACAATATTGCACGTTCTCACTTATTTGGGTGAACCTCAATTATCAATGGTGATTTGTTTGGTCCACTAAATCCTTGGAGAGATAGACACGTCAAGAGACATAGGATGTTGTGTCCACTAAATCCTTGGAGAGATAGACACCTCAAGAGACATAGGATGTTGTGTCCAAATTTCAGTACTCACACTCACAGTATTTTGTTTTCAGTCATGGAATTTTGTCCTTTTTGTTTAGGTCATCGTGTGCCTAGAAGATACTGTAAAGACAATTGTATAGGGTCCTCTCCCTCTCTCTCCACCTAGGCTATGAATTTTGATCCTATTTCTTCTCTGTCTAGACTTTGATCCCTGAGTAGAAGAAAGTATTTCTTCTGGTATCACGGCCGGATGTTGTGGCTTTATAGAAAGGTTTATCTGATGGTTATCCCAACTCCATAGAATATTTACAGATATATGGTCTTAGAATCTTGGATTCCCTTCTTACTGTTTTTACTACAGTATCATATAGTAATTTTCTTCCAAGTTTTTTGAGTAGAAATTGAAATTTATATCCCATGAGCTCTTCGTTTTGGGTAGTCTCTAGAAATATTTGGTCTTATTTTTTAGCTATTTGTACGCCTCGCAAGCAGTTGCGATGCTACGAATAAAGCTGTATGAATGACATTTTTGTTTTTAATAAACTTGGTGTTTGGAAAAATCCAAGATAGCAGTCTGCTCGATACAGCCCCCGGTGGCCTTGACGGAACATCCTAGTTATGATCAATGGTGAGCAAGCCATCAGTTGGATCACCTTTTTAAACCCAGGAGATTACTTTTTAATCTCTTTTGTATGTATGCATAAGCTCAACCCGTTGTGAACAACTTCTTGTTCTTGTAAGTGCTAGTTGCTTGTGTACAGAAAGACCTTGCTCGAGTCAGTAGTCAATTTTACCCTATAGTCAGTAGTCATTTTTTGCTAGTCAAAGTAACTGCTCATTGAACAGAAACCCTATATCTATATCTAATGCTTATATCTGTCTGATTCGTTTATATATGCCCTAAATTTGCAGTTACTCCCGCACCCCATGGGATTTCTAAGAAGAGAAGGAAACAGAGAAGAGTCTCCATGTGATGACTGTAAGAGAGTACACCTGAATTGGGGTAGACTAGTGTAGTATTAGTATTGGTACATGAAAAATAGTAGCTCTTGGGTACTACAAAGAGGTACGAACTGTTTAACCTCTACCTTGCAGACAGTAACATCCACAGTGACATGACATGGTGTGTACAGAGAATGCCTCTCCAGTCCTAATCTGTTTACTATTTAAAGGATGAAAGTATGGATGAATTTTTACGCACCTAATTTACAGCATCAACTTGGTAATGGCCCCCCACACTTTAACATCTTGACTGTCCTTTCTTAAGTGTAAGCTATTTGAGTAGGACTGTAGGAGTAATGGATGACAGTATCTTTATAACAACATGACTCCTTTAATAAGGACCAGCTATTAGTCTGGGGGCTTTTGAGGGATCAATAAATATCTCAAAACTAAAAAGGAGCTGTGGGGATAATACCAGTAGTGTTAATTTAGGATATGGCATGATATATACGATATGTAGCCAGTAGCAGTGTCGTATTGTATAATTTCATTAAGATGTCACTCTTCATGGTGGTCCTAAAGTGTTCTGTTATACATTCCATATAAGATTTATCAGTTGTATGATAGGCTGTATTGTCAAGCAGCTCTGGCTGATCCTTCTTTCTCTTCTTGCTGGTCCTATATTTTACATTCGTGCACATGTCAAGTGGAGCCGCAGGGGAAATGTGATTTCTCCAAATTGGAGAATTTAGGGATGCTGGGTTCCTGATTCTGACATTCTTTCATAAAAACTATACAAAGGCTCATATTCATCATTAGCAGTCTGTAACAAGAGTTGGGCAGAGTTCTCAACCTTATGGATGTTACAAGAACTGCAGCATCTTGACTAGTTTACCATCGGCTTAAGGTTGTGGAATGTTTAAATTCCAGCTGCTATGGCATTTCATCCCGGAATTTATTCCGACTACTATTAACAGCTGATTTTACAGGATAAGAAAAAATGTTATTCATAATGGATTCATACCTAGGGCCAGTTGGCTCCTATTAAAGAATAAGGGTTATCTTTATCTTTTATTTTATTTTTTCAAAATACTTGGAACTGATACTAGGAGAGTATATAGGATCAATCAAATAGGAAGTACACAGAAATATAAAATCTCAGCATCTTCAACTCCTATTCCTATTCTTTTCAGAAACTTAAAACTAAAAATAGGACACCAGCAGCAATTGAGTAAAACTGTGAAAGTTCTATATATATTCTTTCTTCCCATTGGTATGGTATATGTACCAATAGTACTACTGTACCTACATTCAACATGCTACGTGTTGGGTTATGAAGGGATTCTTAGAAGCAACATCAAAAGTAAAATTGAAAATTGAAATGAAATTCAAGGCTGAAAAGTTTTGGAAGTGACAAGGGATAAATGAAGGAAGTTGATTTGGAGCCACAAATCTCATTATTTTGTTTATTTAGCCTTTTTTGCCGCGATACTTTAAGAACAAACCTGAACATTAAGGTTCCAAATTTTGTAAGCGGCAGAGTAACCTTGTTGATCCATTGAGATTTAGCATCATGTTGCACGGATTCATAAAAAATAATAAAATAATAAAATATTTATTTTTGTATATTATTCTTTCTTGAGGTAAGCCATAACTCTCCTTGCATACTAGGGATAGGGAAGTTCCCTCAAGTAAGGGGAGAATTATCTCTGGAAATAGCTAAATAAGATTTGAGACTCTTTACACTGAATTGAATTGCTAGCTAGAACTTAATCTTGCAATGACATTATTTCTTTTGATTGCTAATGCTGCTGATCTTGTTGCTTTTGTCACCCATTTTCTTTTTATTTCACTTAATTTTTGGTAAAGCCAAGGCACTTAAATGCATTGAATATCAGATTGGATAAATTGTATAGCAACGTATTAATCCGATGATGATGTTATCATAGACTATCCAAATGAACTATAACATGTAACTTGTTGGAAAATAAGAAGAGAGATTGAAAATGTAGCATATGAAATCCAAATATAAAGCTTGTTATTACAACTAAGACACAAAGCAGGACCGAAAAAAAAAAAACAACAAAAAAAAAAAGAGAAGGAAAGATGATATTTTTGTACATTATTCTCTAGTTTGTTAACTATTCCTTGAGCTAGCTAGCTAGGGTCTTAGTGAATAATGTGTTTCTGATGATTGAGATCACCCACTTCTGATTTATTTTTAGCAAACATCTTGAAATATATATAGTAGTAGTTGTACATGTTATTATCCTCGATCATTCTTTCATTTGGGTTGATTAGTTAGTGATACTAATCAATCTAACGTCGTCTCGCAGCAGTTTCCCTTTGTGCATTGAAGAAAACAGCAGCAACAGGTAGTCCAAGTTCATTAGCTTCTGCGAATTTTCTAGTATTGAAATGATCCCTTGATGATGGTGAACTCACTGATTGTCTTCTTTTCTGTTTGAACAATGCAAATACAAACCTGTGTATTCCTATATTTGGTTTTGGCATCTCGTAACTTACTACTTCTTTTCCTGTAATTTCATGGACAAACAAAGGCGACGATGATGAGAACAGGTATCGATGGTGCTATTATAATACCGATGACCTAAGGTGGCCGAAAATGATGAAAAGAGACGACATGACCTACCAAATGTAGCATCAGTTGTGCCTGGAATGTCTGTAACTATCCTGTAAAGATGGAAACAATATATTCAGAGGTAAATTTTCTCATTTTGTTATGATCAAGAATGTAATACAAATTTAGTATTACTACAATATACACAAACATACAACACTTGTAATAGTACTAGTACTAGAACAAACTACATGTGAAACTCTGATACGTTTGTTGTTGGACATGAAAAAACATGAGCTTGTGAGCCACGTGCCTGCCTTAGCTAAACAGATAGATAAAGAAAATGGATGTTTAAAGCTGATCATATATAGAGATCGATATCTATAGAGATAATATATATAATATGTATACCAGTGGAGATGTTCTCTAAGATATGGATCACTAGGGCCAGGAACATCAGGGTCTGTCATAATCTGCAATACAAAAAGTAGGTTTATCAAACAAGTTATGCATCGAGAGTCATAGTATGGAGTGATTTATATGTATATATTACCAGTGTAAAAAATGATCTCATATCACCACCATGAACTTCAACTTTAGGTTTAGTAGTGACAGTAGAAGGAAAAAGTTCATGACCATTACACACTTGTTTATTGCAGTTATAAGTTACAGACATTTTGATTGACGGTGAGAAAGAATCAAGAACATCACCAATCACCCTTCCAACTGAAAGAGGTTCCAACGTCTTTGCCATGATGATAATAGAAAAGGATAGTTAATAAGAGAGTGATAGTAGCTGTGATGATGATAATGAGAGATCAAAAAGAGAGACAAGGATAGCAGAAGAAGACAAATGTATGTGTGTAGGTTTCTTATTGGACATGGAAGTAGAAACCTCTAGTATTTATAGTGACTACGGAGAATTTGATGGTGAAATAATTTAGTACAAAAAATGGCACATCATTAACAGAAATAAAACTTTTAAAGTGTGGTAGTTTAGTTATACCAAACTTTATTAGTTTAATTATAGATTCATCCCACTTAGAGTGTCCTTCTCACCGAACACATATCAACATTCTATCTATTTCTCTCCATCTGTTTGCATCTTTTTTTTTGCTTTGTTATGTACCTTTATAATCATTTTTCACTTGAGATCAATAGGGTGTTTGTGTACCACTATTGTATGTATAAGTGCCATGAAGATGTACAAGTGGTTCAACTTGTAAAAGTTTTAAAAATATATTTTATTTTTATTTGATCGGTAAAAGAGTTTGTTTATTTTGGGTTTAAGTAAATGAAAAAGAGGTGTATGCACGAAGTAGCACACCTCTTTATTAAAAAAGAAAATTTGATACCTTTTTATTTTCAGGATGTGATTATAAACATATAAATTGGTCTATAATATATGAATCATGCAGTGATTTTTTTTAAAAGTTGTTTATTTTTCTATCTTTAAAAATTCGATTACTAATTGTTTAATTTATGGAGTAAAAGTTTATAAATCTTCATTCATATTCTTAAGTTTGTGTTTGAGAAAAAATAGAAACAATTTTGCTTCTTGTTGCTATGACAACTTCTGAAATTACTGCATGCATTCTAAAGATGCCTCCATTTTTCTTGCATTCCCATGTTTAAAGGGATGAAATTTCTTTATATGGTTTCCATTAACACTTGCTTTGACATTTCTAGGTTTTCCATGTTTTTCTAATCAAAAGTCGATGACGAAGAGACATTTTATCTTTTTCAAATCTGGTAAGAAAGGAATTCCCTTAAAAACTAAAAGTAGTTTATATGATGAGATTATAGCTAGAGAGCATAAAGAGAACTCCACAAAGTGCATGAGATAGTGCTAAGTAGTCACTTCAAACTTCATTAATTCATTAAAAAGACGATTATATACTAATAATTATTATTAATCATGCACTTCACTTAATTTGTTAAAGCAAATATGTTTCATTCCATAAGAAGAAACTAATACTACCTTTTTTCTCTATGCTTTTTTCTCTAGTCATACCCTTTGCTTCATCGTTCTTTTTCTCCCTGTTATTTGATACTGGCATACTGTACAACAGCGTATCTGTTTGTTCGTTCCTCTTTAGTATAATCTTAACTGTTCAAAAAGAGGCTGAAAACAGACCTCATTGCTCAGCTGGATCCATTAAAATTGGTCCCTTCAATTGATGGTATGGAAAATTAGCCTAAACGACCATTTCGAAATTGCTGATAATACTACTATTTTTTTTTTAAAATCTCATCTTGATCTTAACCATCTATCCATTTATATCTGACAGTGAAGAAATTAAGTAAAAGATTAAGTCATGAATTTAAGTTAAGAGATCTGCTCCTACATACAAACAACCCATATTTTTCAAGGTATTTTTATTTTTATCTTAGTCCATAGGACACCCATATGTATTTTTTAGGCTGCATCTTGGCAGAGCCGGAATTTCTTTTTAGAGATGACCACTTCGGTGTCACTTCTGGCCCCAAGGTGGCTCCGTCCCCAAGTTGTTCAAGTTGTCTAGCAATAAAATAGGAGTCATACAAGCATAGCACACACTGAAGATGAAGCTCGTCTTGTTAATGAGACGAGCTCTATATAAATTTCGCATTGTATTAAGCCGATTCATACACCTTGTCATTTCATTATCCAACATATTAGTTCAAGTTGCATAAATTAAAGGAAAAGAGAGTTAGCTAGTTCATGAACCCTAAATCAAGGTCTCCTGTCAATGGCAGTCAAATACAAATAATGAGCCAATACTTTATTGAAACAACATTGTTTAAAGAAACTTCGGTGCTTGGAGATTGTTTAAAAAAACTTCTCGTGACATCGTGCTATTTTAAGGCATACTTAATAAAAATAAAATAGAGTAGTAAAACCAATAATATTTTAATAATAATAATAATATATTTATCGTATATATTTTTATAATTTTTTTTTCATTATGTACAAAACCTAGACCTAGGTTTAGTTGGTAGCTAGAGAAGAGAGAAAGAAAAAAAATAGAATTTAAGAAAGTTAATAAATTTTTAAATTTTTTTAAAATATAAATTAAAACATTAAATTGATAAATTAATCAAGGTTATCTAAATAGCTAGGACAATTTCTTATATACCTCAAAACTGTCTTTCCTCGTGATCTTGTAAGTATTCTACAATACTTATTAGTTTAGCTAAGTGAAGCCCATTCCAGGACCCAAGTCCTACTCTTCCAAGATGTATCTATCAAATCAAGGCTTTAGACATTGTGATTGTGGCTTGCTTTGCTTGTGCTACAACCTTGGTCAAAACCATTATCCAACTCTTCCAATGGCTATTTTCACGTAGAAAAAATAAATATTACTTGTCTGCGAGTGTTTTTTATTTTTTCAAAAATTCGTAACCTTCTCATTCAGTGATTGTCAATAAGTGCCGTGGTAAAAAAAAATAAATAAAATAAATAATCGGAACTGCAGGTAGACGCTTATTTGAACAACTTATTAGTTTTTTGCATTACTTGTTGTACTGTTCAAAATGCGGCGGCAGTCGGCAGACAGTAAACGAAAAGAATTTCATGTCTGTTCGTATGATCGCATTTGCATGTTTCCTTGAGAAAGAGAATTATTACATTCAATAATTTCGACTTTTCTTCTCTTAAACAAACTTTAATAATATTAAAAAGATTAGGAAAGTTTACACTAAACAGACCAAAGGCATTCTTTGTATTCTTTGTCCATTGAATCGGGATCTTATAATTCCTAATTATTTTACCAACCAAATTCTCAAGATTTGACAACTTCACCAATTGTTGTGTTGTTTCATTTTAAGTTACAATACAAACAAAAAACAGGTCGAATAAGTTTTAATCCCCAATTCTCCACTATAACCGTAAACCACGTTGCACCACAAATAATCTTTTTTTATTTTTTTTTATAATCAGATAATAATTCTTGTTATGATAAAACTGCTTTGAATTAGTGGCAGAGCCAGAATAAAAATACAATCAGTAGCGGATAGAATTAAAGACAAGTCACAGGTAGATATAACTGTTCCCACTTGCCAATTAGTCCTTAATAAATTTTATCTATTTTTTCACACAAAACTCTAACGAATTTGTCTTACAAACACCAGTAATAAGTTTGAATCGTATCAAATTTTATATTCTACCATTCTGTACATGATTGGTATCTTATATTGGTATAGATTTATCCTCCAACCAACAATTCCTGGCTTCATCACTGACTAGAGTCTTGGTCTCTTGTGAATGTGAGTGCAACTGCCAAATGATGTATTATGCTAGAAAGGATCAAGCTTTTCTTTTTTGTTGTACGAGGTCATGTCCCTCGATGCATTGTGGTGTAGGCATTCTACTACTTGGTAGATAAATACTTATTTAGCTAGAAATGAAGCCAAGTTTGCATGCATTTGCATTTCATACGTAGCCTAATTTTAATTGCAGGAAACATATCCTTCGGTACAATGGATTCCTATCTTCAGAGGCGGAACCAGAAAACCTGTTATGGGAAAAATAACATCTCGTTTAAGGGGTGTAAAAAAAACAAAACTTAGAAGTCAGAAGTCCAATTTTTAGAAAAATGTAAATTTGGGAACGAGTCGAACTAGGTGTGGAATGCCCGTGCCATGCCTGATACTCTGATACGGCAAGCCGCGGTTGTTAGCCAATCGACACGTATCGAGAGAATTTTTGGAGATGATTAGGAGACAAGTAGTGAGTGAACCATAAACAATTAAAGTAAATTCTTTGGACATTTTACTAGTTAAACAGCTGCTGTGAATTACCTTTAAACCGAACATATTAATTTTGGTGATAAAATGAAATGATAATAATTAAGGAATAATTAGGTCAAGAAATTATAATTAAAGTAAATAATTGTAATTATTTTTTCATTAAAAAATAAGTTTTATCAATTTAAATTTGTGTTGTACGAAATTGCATTATTAATTTGTTTTTTATTGAGTTATTCCATGTCCATTAAAAAGTTGTAACCAACAAAGCTTGGTGATTTGACAACTTCACCAATTGTTTTGTTCCCATTTTAAGCCACCAAAAAAAGAAAAAGAAATTCATTTGGAATCAGTTTTAGTCACTTGTCCACGAATCACGATTAAAAGTGAATATGTCCCTATATTTCGTGTATGGTTAGTAACTTAGTGACCTTTCAAATTTCAACCCATTATATGCTGATTGATGCCACCAGGGACGGAATCAGGTTTGTAAGAATAAAAATTCGATTTGGATTGTGATATTGAACGCCATAAAAACCGCACACTCACAGCCAAATATAAAAATAGGATCTCTATTTTTCTCTCAAGGACAGGGCCCACCCATTATATGTACGAACGGTTTTTATGTAGTTTAAAATTGCAGTTTATTCAGAACTACTGATGTAATAGGGGATGTAAAAATATGCGTGAAAGCCCGTTTTATAGACAGTCTAGAGAAGAGGATCCAACTTAACTGATCGTAAGAATTGATGTAAGTTGGACCTAACAGATTGTATGAAAAATTGATTATTTTTTTTAAATTGGCCTAGTCGATTGTAATATACTCTTCATTTTCAAAGTATAATATTCACGATCGGTTGGGTCAACTTAATCGGCCTATCTGATTCTGATTTTTTGTTTGAATTTTTTTATTTTCTTTTATAAATAAACTTAATCAATCAAAAAATAAACTAACAAGTGAGTTGAAATTGGTTATGTTTGATTTTTAATAATGAAAACAAGTTTGAGATAGATTAGTCTTATAGCCTCGCGAAATTGATGCTACTAAAAACAATCGGAGGCTACTCAATAAAATAAAATAAGATTATTTTTTAATTAAATAAGGCATCAAAGTCTCGTAGCACAAAAAAATAAGCATAGCAAAACAAAACAAAAAAAAATACACTAAATTTGACTTAACCGGTCATAAAAACCATTTTGTTTGGACCTAACCAATTATAACACATGCTTTATTTTTGAAGAACAAGATTTACAGTCGGCTAGGTCCAACCTAATCTACCTGTAGTCGATTTTAATTTTGTGTTTAAATATAACAAAAGAAAATATTCTCTTACAAAATAATATTAATCAATTAAAAAGAATAAAATAATTAATATGCTAGGATGTTTGGAAATGAAAATAGATATTGAAGTACAAATAGTTATCGTATTTTGGGAGGGGGATAACAGTAATTTTATAACAAAGGTAAGTTAGTCATTTGCATTCCTTAAGATATTCCTTATCCCACTATTACTCCCGACATTCTCCACTCCAAAGAAATTGTAGGGGTGTAGATTTTTTGTCAAACTTTTGGGACGGTTATTTCTGTTCAAAATATTTTTAGCAACAGTTTTTTGCAACAGACTGTAACAGATATATATGTTTCTAATCCACGTGGAATCATAGAGGGCAGGTGTCAATGCAGGGAAGAGATAAGGACTGAATTAGCCACGGATATTTCCGTTGCCAAATTTTGGGGCGGTGTGTTTTCGCCACAGTTTAGCAACAATTATAGGCGTTGCTAATTTCTGACGATCTTGATTTAATGTACACACGAAAATGTATCCGATGGAAGAATATTTCTTGGAATATATCCAACGACCATGTTTTGTTGGTCAGCGCATCTGAGAGTTAAAATTTCTCCCAAAGTCAAAATTGGACTAAAACACACACTGTAACACTCTTTATTCCGTTTAAAGAGTAGATGAAAATAACTCGGCAACCCCAAAATAAATAGATGCAACCCAAAAAAATCTTCATAAGAAACTTAGCATGGAGAATCTACACAATTATGGCCTATTCTTGTAACAAGCTCCATGAAACTAAGCCCATTCTTTGCCCATGACTCCATTGTTTATGATGGAATAATACATCACCTATCAGTAATTCCAAAAACCTCATATCCAATTATCTGTCATAATGGTTAAACTGCCCTCATTTAATTAGAGTTAATTATTTAACTAATTATGTTAAATAGTTTAGTCTTAGTAATTAGATTAGATTAATGATTTAGATTTATAGTTAGGATAGAAACTTAAATTTATTTTTTTGGATTTTGGAGGAAAGAAGAAGCAGAATAAAAAAAAAAGGATAATTTAGGTTGAAAATTCCAAAAAATGATTCACTAGATAAACATCCAGAACACCTCTTTGTTCCTGAGTGGATGTCAACACTCTTAGATAGATTTCCTACTAGTATAGAGCAACTTAATTCCTCTTTATATTCCCCGATTGAACGTTTAGAGTGAATTTACATCAATATGCAAATTCAAACTGAATAATATTGATTTATCATAACGCATAACAAGTTGCGTACATATGTACTAAGTTGAAACATTATATCTTTGTGTGATCACTAAGTCACTATCACACCAAATGCAAAAACTAAAGCTCCAATCAATATTGATCGAGCTCAAATAACATATTCCCAATGTTGGTTGCAATGAAAAACCCAACATTGGTCGAAACATAACAAAACCCTAATTTTGGTTAACACCCAGTTTCTAATACATTATCATAATCACCTTGCAAAAACGTGACAATGGGTATGGAATGGGGAAAAATGTTCTAAACAACATACGTTCCCCTACATGTCTACTACGACATACTAAAAGGCAATCTTATTCCGAATAACGGTCTTGGAGATATGATTTAAACCCTAAATGGACTATAAAAAACTGTCAGAATTTCATCTAAAGGGTTTCTGTTTGCTCCGTTAAACAACCAAAACGAGCTCAAAACCTAATTCATTTCGTGAAAGGATGTAATTAGCGATCTCAGGATTCCGAAATTGGGTTGATCATCAAAAACGGACATCGTGTGAGAAATCTACAACGTTTTTAGTGAAGAACGTCACATCTGAAAATTCTGGACGTGAACAACTAACATGTTGTCGCGAACAGCTAGTAGTCGTGAAGAGCAAGTAGTCGCAAAAATAAAATAAAAGAAGGGACAAATAATAATAAAGAAAATGAGGGTTATGGGACCGGTGTCAACCGGCCAGCCGGTTGGCCACCTTGGTCGGTCCCCATTCCTTTTTTTTCTTAAGTTTTACCTTTTATTTTAGGGTTTCCTAATCTCTTAAAACTCCTTTGCTCTTCTAATACCTGCACACAACAAGGTCCTGCAATCAGTAAGGTCCGGCACTCAGCAAGGTCCTGCAATCAGTATGGTCCTGCAACCACTTAATATATATATACCATTATTTTAATATTCCTAAATTTTTCTCTTTTCTCTAATCGGTCCTTTCATTAATATTATTATTAAAAATATGTCAAAAAACTGCAAGCGACTATATGATAGACGAAGCATGGAGTCGCGACTACCAAGTCTGTTCTCTCACTAAACTGTGTAACCACCTTGGTCGGTCCCTCCATACCACCCTGGTCGGTCCCTGTTACCACCTTGGTCGTTCCCTCTATACCGCCCTGGTCGGTCTCTCTCTTTTGGTCGGTCCCTCAATCACTCATTGGTCCTGCTACCAATGATATTCTGAATTTCTTTACTTTGTCACCCACAGTGAGACGAAACTAAAATTATTTCACAATTGCTAGCGCTAGCGTTATATAAGCCTAGCGTTAATATAAGCCTAGCGCTCACATAAGTTTAGCGCTAACACAAACTTAGCGCTCAGACAAGCTTAACACTCACACGAGTATAAAACTCGCACAACCTCAACGCTCGCAGGAGATAGTGCTCGCATGACATTACCACTCATACAACATCAAAGTTTATACAAATATATTGATGCCTCAACTAGCACAATGATATGTTTCAATCAGGCTCTCAAACACAACGATGTATCATTGCTAGACTCAGCAATGTGCTAGTCTCAGGAATGTGCTAGTCTCAGCAATATACTAGTCTCAACAACAATCTAGACTCAGCAACATGTTAAACTCATCAATATGCTAAGACTAGCAGTCTAATTAAGTCAACTACTGACCAAATAATACGCGTCTATAAAATAAACCCAAACCATGTTCGAGGGATCAACAATCACAATGGGGGATATTCACTAGGGTTTTGCTCTGGTGGCCTACAACACGTGCGATGTAACAATACACCCACGACGAGAAAGTATAAAAGTCGTGTCGACGGTTGAAGGAGTGAATAGAATAGTGGTCGTACAACTGTCAAGTCCCACTAACCTAATGGAGTCGGTTTTCACCATGATTTCCACTTTATAGTCTTCCACTCCTCTGCAACTGCCACCACTTACGAGATCAATGTGTTAATTTCCATTTCTATAAATAGTTTCTTCAACCTATCGACAAAGGACAAGAGTTTTCCTTGAGTGGAGAGTTTCACCCCTAAGCACTTGAATGATCACAGAGCTATCATCTTAGAGATTCTCAGAAAACTCACTTTCGTCTTCATAGAAGTTCAACACATCTTACCATCACTGGCATTCAATTCCATTGATCACAATACTTTCTCTGCTTCCGTCCCTACAGATCAACCCTTCTCATTCCTTCGTGACTGAAGCAAAATTAGAACAGTCATTTCTTGATTTATGCCAATTTCGTACAGATTGATCTCTCGAATCTTAAAAGTACTTCTACAGTACAAATGTTTGGTGTTTAAGCGATTTGATCTTACAAGTATTAACCTACTCGATCATTTTTTCCTTTGTACCCTTCAATCGTTTTTACCCACATACATTTTGGGGACCAAAGTGGGAGATTAATCTCTCAGTTGCAAATCCAATTCTTCAAGTTTATCAATTTTCTCAATTTCAAGATGGTTGATCTTAGGTCGGGCTCAGTAACCATTCCCAACATGAATTCTGCCAGTACCAGTAATGCTAGCACTCCGGTTAACAATCCTCCAGTTACTAACGCTGAAAATGTTACTCCTCTTCCATCTGAGCAATACACTGAAGAAGCAAGGGATGAAAAACTCCTCATACCATCGTTGATTTAATGCAGACATAGGAAACCCTTGCCAGGACTCAAACATAGATGGCTACAACTCATAAGGAGGTTCTTACCTTCCTCAACTTACATAGAAATTGACGCCAGCAGAACAGACTACAAACACTTCTGAAGCGACTGTTGATGCCAATACTTCAAGGGGTCATGCTCAAGAAATCGATAAAGTTCACATTCTCGCTGATCGTCAACAACCCAACTTCGTCCCTCGTGAAGATTTAGAGCGAGTTCTCTAGAGTAGCAAAAAAAGAGAATTTTTCTGTTGTTTATCAATATCAACCCCCTTATCCCTATAAAATACAAAGGATTCCTCTTTCCAGAGGATATGCATCCCCTCCCTTCTCACTCTATGATGGAACTGGAATTCTCGTGAACACATTTCATTATTCCTGGAATCACTAGGGGAACATAAATATAATCATGTACTCCGTCTCAGAGAGTTTTCCAAGTCTCTTAATGGAAGAGCATACACTTGGTACAACAACATCGCTCCCAACAGTATCGTTAACTGGTGTGAGATGGTCAATGCCTTCTATAGGAAATACTTCTTTGTATATGAAAGTCACATTATCAAACTTGGGAAGGATGTTTCAGCGATCAAATGAACATCCTAATGAGTATGTGAAGCGGTTCAGGGTCCAAGCACTAGATTTCCATGACCCGAATATCACTGAGCTTTAATTGGTGGAACTCTTCATCAATAGTATGATACCAGTCTATCTTGCTCTTCTGGAGAATCTTCGTTTTCAAACATTTTCTAAGTTACATGAAGCTGCTAAGCGCTCGGCCACGATTGCACCTGCTCTGCTAAAAAGGACAAGACCTACCAAGAGCAAAGAACTATGTGAGACCCGTAGTAGTAGACGCCTAACTCTTAAGCCGTACAATACTCAGCCATCTGTGAGTACCATGACTGAAGGAGGTAAGAGGAAAGCTCCAATGCCAGAGCAACGACCCAAGCGTGCAGAACTAGCACCAGTTCCAACTTCAGCACCACAAGCAGGTCGTCCACCTCGAAGAACTAATCAAACAGTCGTATCTCCACCACCGACTCAACGTCAACAGCAAGAAATGGCAAATCCTAAGTATTGTCACTTCCACAAATTTATCAATCACCCTACAAGTGATTGCAATATCTTGAAGAGGATATTCAAAGAGAATATCGAGTCGGGAGAACTAGACTTGGAGACTAAAGGCGTCCACAGAAACCCTCTCCCTATAAGGAACTTCACTATGTCTGAAGAACCAACCAACCAAGTAGTTCAGTCTCTGATGAAACGTGTATGTGAACTTTGATATCTCTCAAAGACGCAAATCAATGACTTGTTCACAGCTCTTAACTACACTTGTGAACAACACTGAAGACCACACTTCAGAAATGAAGGAAGAGTCTTGGAAGAAGCAGATATGCCAGAATGAGATGGAAAAGCCTGATGTTTTTCATATTGGAGATCTCGTAATAAAGGCAACCAAACTCAACCAGTCAAGTATCTCTTATGAACTGGGAAGGGCCTTACATGATTGCTAAGACTATATCTCGTGGAAACAACAAGCTAATTACCATGGGTAACGATCCAGTAGGAGTGATGATACATGGCTCAAAGTCTTTGACGTCTACTTATCCTACTAACTACGTCTAATTATTTCCCTAATTCTTTCTAATTTCCTTTCCTCCAAAATGTATGAAATATAAATATACATTCGACAATAAAAAATCTTAATTCAAAAAACCATTAGTTCAAAGTTTTCATAATCCATCTGCCAATCTTTGCTCATTCAAACCCAAAAATCAAACCAAACAAAAATCTCTCATCTCCAACAAACAATTCATTGTTCAACCATCTATGAAGCGCAAAGCAGACGTCTGTCTCATGATTCTTGACAACTTGGACACTGAACGCCGACGCCTTCTTTGACTCCGACTTTCATTCAAGTTCTTGCTTTAACCCCAGAGCGTTATCTATAACCAACTAATGTTTCAAAGACCTTCCCGTTGTTGTCACGGTAGAAGAAGAATGCTTCAAGTTCCTAAGAGCATAATTGCAGAAAGAGCAAAACTTGCTCAAATAAAATAATAATAAATAAATATTATTCTAATTGGACTTACTCTAAATTGGATTTAGTCCTTCTGCCATGCTAGTCTTACCTATTCGTATCTACCAATCCGTGCTCCTCAAGCGAACCTCTCTACATCACAACCTCCACACGACTGAGAAACTTCCTCTCCTTCGTACGAACCTCTCTAGTGGAGACTGTATTGTTGTTGCTGCTATCCGCCTCAACAACATCTATTCCCTGATGAGGCCACTTCACATTAAAGTCATAATGTTCAACAATGTTCAACAATGTTCAAGTTATACTCCCAATCAAAGAGTACACCTTCAGTAATGGCACATCTAGCTTCAGTACGTGTATCATTGACGACATGCAACACTACTTCTTGCTAGAAAATAAGGATGATGAACCAACTAGTCCGTGGTGGAAAGGGCTCACTGGATGGAGGATCAAAGACTATCTCGATTATCATAGTTTCAGCTCTTTTTGTCTCTGGAGCAACTCCAGCCGTGGTGGTCTCAACATCAACAACGGTCTTAGAAGCAACATCCTCATGACCGGCTTCATCAACGGTCCATTCTCTACAACCTCACTCTGGAAGTGTTACTCGATGGATTAGACTTCTTCAAGGACTAAGGATTCGTATCAAGGCGAGTGGACATGAAAATTTGTTAATATAAACTCTTCTCAAAGCTTCCACGATGGACGTGCACAAGGCAAGGTCTTCTACAAGATGTTTTCATGACCTCTACAGATGAGATACAACACGCTTCAGGTCATTGATTCAGAAATACTTGTCAATGGGTGAGGAATTGGACAATACTTCCTTAAAGAAAGATGCTCGTCTATGTCTTAGCTACAACATGCCAAAAGGGCGCATCAACCGGACATACGAGCAGAGAGATATTGCTTCTACACTCAAGTCCATAGAAGCTGAAAATTTACACGGGATTACAAGTTGTAAATGTGCATGCATGATTGACTGACCTAGACAACTCCAAATCAAGTGATTCTTTTTGCATATGATAGCATAGTCTCTTAGCTTCAAAACTTAGGGTCAAATACTGAATTCCAACATCGTATAAAGTTTCTACAACTTCCAGAGTGAATGATATAAAGGCAGAAATTTCTAGACGGGATTCATAACCTTCAAAGTCGATCGACGTCCACCTAGGTCTTTCCACCAAGTCCTTCACCTAGGAATCTCTACCTAGGCCAACCTAGGTATTTCTACCTAGGCCCACCTAGGAATCTCTACCGAGGCCCACCTAGGTATTTCTACCAAGTCCTTTACCTTGCTTGCCAGAAAGAGGAAAGGAGAAAGAGAAAGAACGAAAAAGGAGTTGATAATACTGGGGACTGACGGTCCACTGACCGTGACAGTCTACTTCACAGTCCAAGATCACATGACCGGCACTGGGACTGTCTAAGCTAACCATCCATCACGAAGGATATGCAACAACTAGGACGCACCAATATGGTCTTTGCACCATTCACTCTTGAGAGCAACCTCAATCATGGTCCCATGACCAATAAAGTTTCAGAAGTGATGTTTCTACCACTCACAGAAACAAAGATGGTATTACAAGCACCAAATTCATGCATCAAATAAGAGGTTCAGAGCACAAGTGAAACGATAACATCAAAGTCCTTCATCAAGCATTCAAGATACAAGTAAATGATCTAAAGACATAAAGCAACGTTTTTTGCATTAAGCTCGTCAGACACAATTCTACACTGTCCTGGACAAAGTCGTGAAATAGGAGCAATTGGTGATGAATCTAGGGATAAATTATATACCAAACTATTCATATGGATGTCCTTTACAATATATCAAAATTTCACATTAATCGGACAAGTGAGCTAAGAGATATGATCAAAACGATAAATTATCTAACATCTAAAAAGTTTCTAAATTCTTCCTTACTTTTACTGTTTCGTCTTTTTGAGGCTCTGAATGAACTCAAAAATCAAATCTCTTCTTACAATAAGATACATCATATCCTGGGCATGAAAAATTTGGGGTAAATCATCAAAAAAGGACTTTGTATGAAGATTTTACAACGTTTTTAACAAAGACCTAATCTCTAAATTTTCTGACGGCGAATTATGACGAAATTCCTCACAGGCACATGGATTCTCGTTCACTCAACCATTAACATGATGATATTCACAGTTCAAGCCTATTGCAATATCTCTGGTAAATACCTAACAACTAAGCCTTGTTATTTTATTTTCGTCAATATTCAACCTCAGAATTCTGCAAAGAATTTTAAAGCAGGCGTTCACATAAGCCTAGCGCTCACATAAGTCTAGCGCTAACATAAACTTAGCACTCACAAAAACTTAACACTCACACGGGTATAGCACTCACAAGCTCAACACTCGCGTGGGATAGTGCTCGCATGACATTGCCACTCACACAACATCAAAGGTCATACAAATATATTGCTGCCTCAACTAGCACAATGATATATTTCAATCAGGCTCTCAAACACAACGATGTATCATTGCTAGACTCAACAATGTGCTAGTCTCAGGAATGTGCTAGTCTCAGCAATATACTAGTCTCAACAACAATCTAGACTCAACAACATGTTAGACTCATCAATATGCTAAGACTAGCAGTCTAATTAAGTCAAAAACTGACCAAATAATACGCGTCTATAAAATAAACCCAAACCATGTTCGAGGGATCAACAATCACATGTGGGGATATTCACTAGGGTTTTGGTCTGATGGTCTACAACACGTGCGATGTAACAATACACCCACGACGAGAAAGTATAAAAATCGTGTCGGCGGTTGAAGGAGTGAATAGAATAGTGGTCGTACAACTGTTAAGTCCCACTAACCTAATGGAGTCGGTTTTCACCATGATTTCCACTTCTTTATTCTCCCACTCCTCTACAACTGCCACCACTTACGAGATCAATGTGTTAATTTCCACTTCTATAAATAGGTTCTTCAATCTATCGACAAAGGACAAGAGTTTTCCTTGAGATGAGAGTTTCATCTCATAAGCACTTGAATGATCTTAGAGCTATCATCTTAGAGATTCTCAGAAAACTCACTTTCATCTTCATAGAAGTTCAACACATCTTACCATCACTGGCATTCAATTCCATTGATCTTAATACTTTTTCTGCTTCCCTCCCTACAGATCAACCCTTCTCCTTCCTTCGTGACTGAAGCGAAATCGGAACGGTCATTTCTTGATTTATGCCAATTTCGTACAGATTGATCTCTTGAATCTTAAAAGTACTTTTACAGTACAAATGTTTGGTGTTTAAGCGATTTGATCTTACAAGTATTAACCTACTCGATCATTTTTCCCTTTTACCCTCCAATTGTTTTTACCACAAACAGGTGAATCCTTATATGACTTATCAAATAAATTTTGTATACCCCTTGCTGGAGATCCGACTATGATAAGTTTGTTAGATGCGGGAGAGTTTTTAGCCCAAAGTCAAGGTAAAACTCAACCAAATGGACCTTTTTATGAAGAGATTGAAGAAAAAACCGAGAAAGTGAATAATCAATAGATGAAAATAGTCAGGTGTACCTCTAACTTAGATCCAATGTTATTTTTTATTGCCCAAAATTGGTGAAAGTATGTAAAAAATGATTTTTTAAAGCTTTTCAGACTTACCTACGACCAGGTTGGTACCTCAAAGCCTATCCGATACCATGTCTATGGCTAGGAAAATGATGGACCCTTAGGCGTATCTGGGTAAAATTTGGGAAAACCCGATCGTAACTCATTTATAGCTAGGTCGATCATTTTCTAACATGGCCGTAATTAGGTGCATGTATAAATTAAATGTTATTTATTGCACTAGTTACGACCAGGTATTAAAGTAACTAACCCAGCCATAGGTGTAGTATCAGCCAGGTCTAGTGGCTACAGACCCAGGCGTATAATTCTTTGTATGTTGGTTTTCGCATTTAAGGCTTGGAGTAAACTTTTACGACTAGGAATTTTTTGTCAAATTTTTGAAAACCATAGTTTACGCTAAGTTCGATGATTTTGGACTTATAGTCGTAGATCTTATTTTTGTGTCTTCCTTAGTCTAATGTTCTGGTTTTTAGTCTATAGCCCGTGTTTCAACCTCAGCCAATAAATGATCAACCCGCAGCTAACAAAATTCTGATTGAAAACACTATTGATCATTATTTGAAAAACTTGGTAGGTTTCCAATGAATGTATTTTTCAATCCTTTGCACCATGGTGCGATGTTTCTTGAACTTTGTGTTCTTTTTCCATGTACGTAGACAAGGAAAGTAAATAAGATGCAAAGGAGTGGGCTAGAAAACATAATTCGGTTTTAATTTGAATTCAAGAGATGTGTCATTTCCCAATAGCCACTATTGATTCCTGTTGGAGGCATTTGCTGGTGATGAACATGCATCTTAAATATATGCAAATACCCTACAATTAGTGATGGATTGATTCTCTTTCAAAAACATCTAAACTTTTTGTTTTCTCTCTTCTAAGCATTATCTGAACATTTTCATTGTGTGTTCTTGGTTGAATCAAGGAGTACAAACCTTGAATCCAATTATATTATCAAAGGGATTCATTGTACTTTGAAGGAATTATTTCATATACCCATTTATAATTTCTAATTTATTGAGAGGGTCGAAATAATTGTCTAAAAGAAATCTTGACGGAGCGTTGAAGTCAGAAGTACGCCATCCTTGTTTTGTGTTTTCATCCTCTCTTTTAACCTAATTTTCCAGCATGTTCAAGCTAAATGGTATAAAGTTCCTACAATACTTGATGCATTTTAGGATTTAGAGAACTCTTATGAAGTGCATGGAGTTCTTCTTCCCTCTAATACACTAACAATTTTTTCCCTGACTACATAGAAAAATATTGTCGATTACCCAAAGAAGTTTATAGAAAATAGTGGATGGGACTTTTATGAACTCGGGGATATTGATATTTTTGAGGCCTACTAATCCGAACCAGAACCTCACTCCCCATGGAACTGCTTCAAGACTTTATGATAGTGAATCTGATTAGAGTACCTAGGCTCTGACTCCCTCCATTCTTGGTGATTAGTTTGAGTTGTTGCAAACTACTAAGAGATTGATATCTACCGTTTTTCGAAAAGTACTAACTAAACTATATTGGCTGGCTTCAAAGATAAAATTTCCTTTCTTAGCAATGGAGGTTCGTTTACTTATCTACGGTTTTGATGATGATGGAGGTTATTGCATACCAGGTAATGAGTTAAATTTTAGAAGAAGTATAATGCCTTATTATAAAAACTCATCCGAGAAGGAACTGGAGCCTGGCTTTCCCAGGCTCAAGCCCCCCTCAAAAGCTCCCAGACTTTTTTTTTTACAAGCCTATTTTATGTTTTACAAAGAACCATTTTTTGGGACCACTCGGAATTTGAGGGGGCCCTTATGTGCTTAGGCTATAAGGCCTACAAATCTAAGGGGTGTCCTAATGGAAGAAAATGACTAAGTTACCCTTTACTAAACTTATCCTAATCTAACCTAAACCAAAACCTAATCATATATAATCTAATAATAAACCTAATTCTAAACCTAATCAAAATTAAAACTCTTTCTTTTCCTTTTTTCCCCTCTTCATATCCAATAATCAAATCTTCCTTCTCCTTTTTAACCTAATCAAATCTTCCACTAATCTTGTTGTTTATTCCAATGGCTCAACCGAATCATGGGATTGCACAAATTGCAAAAGAACTGATTCAAGAACTTGTACCAAAAATTGAAGAACCGTTTAAAGTTCAAGCAAAAATCGAGACCCAAACGAGAGAACCGAAGTCTGATTCTTCCAGTAGTAATATTAGAAGGTAATTCCCGACAAACCCATTCATTTTTTTTGTGTTTTTGAATGTTATTTCGACTTGAAATCATGAAAATTAGTGTTCAAAAGTATTAGCGGTGAATAATTCGGTTAGGATCACCATATTTAGTTAGCCGAACTTTCTTTTAGGAAGAACATCAAGAACAGTTCGGTTGAGAAAAAAAGTTAGGGTATAGCCGAACTTTAAGTTTCTCAAGCCTTTTGAATCGAACTTTTTTGTTTAGTCAAAAAACTTGGAGTTCGATTAGCTCGATAATAATCCTTCTCAACCGAACTTTTTAGTCCCACTATGGGAACAAAATATTTGGTCAATATTCAAAATTTTATTGCCAATCGAGCATTACACTGTTTTGGGGATCTTTGGACGTATGCTAGCCAAACATTATGATTTAGGCTCCAAAAGAAGCTAAAGGGAAAGTAAAAGGCTACTCCTCTTTCAAAACCTCTTCCCAAAAACTATCACTAGTAACTCCAAAAGAAATTCTTCAAATGATGGAAAATGATCTGGAGTTTGTAAGTTGGGCGAACGATCCTAAGAATCCTTGGAACTGTGATGACAATCCCCTTAACTATATTGAAGTTGAATCAGCGAAAGAAGGAGATGATTTTGATCCGAGACTATTTTTCAAGGAATGCGACTTTGAAGGCGTGAACCCATATTACAATGAAGACAGAGATGAGGAGAACAAAAAGGGAGATGATGATGAGGCTAAGGAGAAGAAAAGAAGAGTAAAAATTGGTGTTAAGAAGTCGAGAGTAACAAGAAGTGGAAGAATTTGATGAGATCAATGATATTGATCACTTTGAGTGTCTATGATGTGTTTTCTTTCGTTTTTCCTGGGTGTTTAAAGGTATTTTGAACAATATGTAGTAACTGATGAACATATTATGTTATTTTGTTGTTGGTTTTAAGTTATGTCTAGACAGTATTATGAACCTATATGTTTAGACAATATTCGGTAAGAAAATCCATTTACTGAGTTAACCGAACAATGGGTTTGGTTAAGAAACCAACTTTCGATTGGCATCGTTTAAAATTTTTGCAAAACAGAGAAAGGTTCGGTTCCCAAAATAATTTAAAACTTTGTCGAACTATTTTTTTATTTGGATTTAGAATTTCAGCTAGGCATAGTAAATTTCGACCTAGCCGAACTTTTAGTTTAGAGAGTAATTTCATTTAAAAAAAATATAGAACCATTGGGGCCTCTCTATATATTAATGTTGCACTCTCTAACTCATTTTGCACCTCATATTCTCGTCTTAACTTTAATTTTTGGCACCAATTCTTCCTTCCTCCAATATTTTGCATCTCTAGTAACAAATATAATCATTCAACGTTGAGGACGATGTAATGGTTGTTAAATCTTTCATTCCGTCTTAAGTTATTTGATGTTTTGGAAGAGAGTCAAAGAATTTCATTTCGAATAATATGGGAACCCTAAACACCGTAGGTGGTTAGAGTTAGCTGAAAGATTTGATATTATCAATATAAGTTGTGAGACTATATTAGAATACTCCGTTGGGTAAAGCGATATCATCGCAGATCTACTCATGAAGAGAAAATGAGTATTTAAACACCTTTAGTTTTTCATACTAACTTATAAATTCTTTAAATTTTAGAGAGTTATAGTTCAAACCCTTTAGGGAATACGTCATGGTGGAACAACATTCGAGCACGAGGACTGTTATACCTATTTGAAGACATATACTCTGAGATTCATTAGAGAGCTATCCGTCGAGATTCGTTAAAGCGCTATATCCGTTGAGATTCATAAATTTAGCTAATAGATATTTGAATTTAATATGATGTAATGATATGTAAGGGGATGTAATGTGGGTTAGTTATGTAATGGGTGATTTTATGAATGAAAACAAATGTTATCTTACATTACAGTTCCTCTAACTTTGCAGTCGAACCTCTAACTTATAAGATACATAATAAAAATAGATAAAATGTTCGGCTATGAAACCAAACCCAAATGTCAACCGAATATTTTTAGTTTCCACACTTTTTGAAAAATATAGCCATTAGGAACATGTACTCTATATATACCCAATTGTTATTTCACGTTTAAAAATCACATCTTCACTCAAAAATAGCACTCACTAATGCTAAGTTTACTCTAGTTGAAGATTTATCTCTTTGCACAAACTACGTACTTTTCTATCCAAAAAAGGGTGAAGAATGACGTCAAAATGGTTTAGTTAGTATGAGTTATTAGGTTAAAATTCATGAAACCTTTTGCACCGAAACAGGTAATCCTCATAACATGGATTTTCTGACATTTTTTTGTATATTTCAAACTATAAGAAAACAAGTTGAAGAGTTTATAGCCTTAATTAGATTTGTCAATCGATATCGACTAAGGGCTGAAACCAATGTTGATGTTATAGTGCAAAATCGAGAGGAAT
>JAJJMC010009201.1:1535944-1625575 GCA_023531435.1 Papaver californicum | reverse complement strand
AAAAAAAAATTGGAACTCTTGTATAATGTTCGTCTAGGAAGAAGAATGTCAAATATAGCCGAATTTCAATAGCCTAGTAAAATCATTAAACTTCGGTTACCTAGCACACTTGTTTTCCTAGTCGAACCTCTGATAGAAAAAAAAAACTGGTAAAATCATCAAATTTTGGCTACCTGTAATCTTTACTATCCTAACCAAACTTCTAACAAAAATGAGTCGGGATTTTTTTTTCAAGTTCGGCTAGATTTGAAATTATTATTCCTATACGAACATTACACTTGATTGAGCATCTCCTAGCCAAAATGTGCCTCCCTAGCCGAACTATGTACCAAAATTAAACACAATTTCAACCAAAATGTTCTTTCATTCAAAATATATGATCTTCAAAACACATTTAGTTCAATTACATGTTATTTACTCAATTACAACCATTTGGAAGTATTCTTTTTCCTCCAACATTCTCAAAGCTCTCCACATCTCCATGTTTGGCTCATACAAATTGTACCAACTCTTCATTACGTCGGGGTTAAATCCTTCCCAATAAGAAGTTTTACACAACATAGGGATTGGACAATCGGGTTTTAACCGGAGACCGATAAAGTGGTCGCCTCCAACCAATGCAGTGAACATTCTTCGATGCAGTTGGACACATTGGCTTGATTTTGGGGTGAATGTACCACTATAACCTTTTATATATAATGAACCACACAATTGAATGAGGAGACGATTAAATGCCCGCAAATCGACATATGCATCTAATGATCCCTTGTATAGGATTGTCCCCGTGTATACGACGTTGAAATTTTATAAACTCCTCGGTCACCAAGATATCCGTCCTTATCATTATTGTCTTATAAAATGCCAGGTTCTCCCGTAGTTTCGCAACCAATTTTTGCCTCATATAGGTGATTTCACAACCAATGTATTCCTTGGCATGGTACGTAAATGGCCCTAGTTGTCCAACCGTAACGTGACAACCACAATTGCCATTGCCAGGGACGTCGTCGGTGGATATAACATACGCATGAATGATTTGAGGTAGTTTTGCTAAGTACACTTTATCAACAAATTATGTTGGTTTGTCATCACTTGCTCGACTCTTTTATTGATTGGGAAAACATGGGAGCCTTTAGATTCACGTCTAGGTGAGCTGGTTCACTTGGTGACGATGAAACATCAGACCTTTTTTCTTCATATCTCGTTTACTTGGTTTGCCTTTTTTTCTCACTACTACGGCCTCGTTTATTTGATTCATATGTGTATATCGCCGCAGTGTACTCGTGACCCTAAGGATCTCTGCTTCGTATCCAAAAGCTTCATATACTTCCTCGCTTGTTTCCTTGTTTCTTTGGTGCTTGGCCTACCTTTGGGCTTGCCCTTTTCCGTTTTGTAAACATTCCCCGAAGTGTGTGGACAAAGGATCGTCCTCATATCATCCCAAAATATTTGTTGTTGGATTTCGTTCATGTTGCGGTACATCTCGAGTACGGTTCTTCCAAATTGAGTATCCCCAAATTCTTCTCCGGGCTCTTTCGTGGGAGGGTTAAAAGTTAATTATTTCCAAAAAGGATCAATGTCATCTATATGAATCACATCATGTTCATAGTTGACTATAATATAGCGACAAGGTAATCCCATTGAATTCTTCATGTTGCAAACACACACCTCGTCTGGCTTGATGTCCCAATCCTTAATCAAGTTGACTTCTACCATCAATTTTTTAATACATGCATGTGAAACGTTAAATTGGATTCCCTTGAACAACGGTAGATCAACCCATTTCTTAATCTTGAATATAAATATCTTTTGGAACTTCTCTTTGATTCTACTAATTTCGCGAGTGAAGTAATTTTCCATAGCCTCAAACACGGTCACAAAATTATCAACACATCCAAAAAGATTTTTCTTCAACCGGTGGTAAGACGATTCTGCCAAACTCGTCGCTTGATTGCCCAAGTGTTTGTGTTGGTTAGTAAAGGTATAAAAACACCTCTCTTTGTGTGGTTCCAACCACTGGGAAATCAAATATGGTATCATATCCGGCTACTCGGGGCTAGTCCAATGCCCGATAAACGTCACAAGATTTGGACTGTAATCATCCTCGGTGAGAGACCAAGTCAATGAGTCTCATTTATTGGATAAATAAGCCCATTTGGCTTCATTTAATTCGTATTGTTTATAAAATTCCTCTTTTGATTTGGCTTGTTCATCTTTCGGTAGCTTCTTAATCTCATCATAACCTCTTTTCTTTGGTGGTAGAATTTGAGGCTTGCACCTATTCATCACATTACACCATATGTGGAACATATAAAGAAGATTATGTGCTAACGAGAAGACTACCTTTATTGCATTCATTAATGCGACTTCATCGTCGGTGACTATAAATCCCGGAATATCATCACCTCAGAAGATTGACCTCACTTGTTGCAGAGACCAAGTGTAACTAGGCTCCTGCTCATCTTTCAAGAACCAAAACACCACACTAAACGGTGACTTGGTCGGCGTGCGCCCAACAACATTCAGCAATGGCATCTCGTACTTATTAGTCTTGTAAGTGCAATCCATTATAAGAACCTGGTAAAAGCATTGTGCAAATTGAACACACATCGGATGCGCAATAAAGAGATGTGTTATTTCTCCATCCGGACCTACTTGCTTTTGAACGACGTAGTTTTTCTGTTGTGCCACATAAAAAAAATTGTTGCATTTCCTTCCTATCTCTCCATTCCTTATTTCTCAATATATCATTTGTATTGTAAATGGTGGACAAAGAGGAGAGGTTATCCTTGTTATTTTTCTTAAGTATGTGAAGCATATTAATTGGTGGAATACGCATTTTCCTCATCTTAGCTAGTTTCTCCATTTCAAAAGGGGTGAGCCTTGCGGTGACCGAATGTCCTTCAAGATGTTCCGGATGAGGGTGGTTATTGTACTGAACTCAGTACACATAACAACACAAAATTGAAAAAGATAGTAACTCTGCAAATAGCAGCCTCAATAATACTGATATTAATGATAATCGATATTGAATCACTAACATTCCTTACACATTTATTCTTACCCATTTGGCATGGTTTCCATTGGTTAAGCCTTAGCCTAGATTTGGAAATCAGAGAATTTGAGTTATATTTGCAAATGGAGATTTATATTCTAAGAAGGATTCTACACGGGAAAAAGCTATATGAAAGCAACTTCAACAAGAGGAAGAAATATCTAGGTTTTCCTAGTTCTCTCCTTACCTCTTTTACTCCTTTTTGTAGGTTCGCGCGGGGACTATTACTCACATCTAGGGTTTGCAAAAAAAATTTTCGTGAATTCAATTGTGTAAACTCCAATTTATGAGTAGTTAGTTTTCTTACTATTGGTCAGGGTTTATAATACATGAGTCTATGAATAATAAATTAGTTTTGTATCATATTTATCGTTCATGATTTACCATAAATCTCGCCATGTATGATTTGATTGTTTATTTAGTCAAGTTGCAAACTGGTTGAACTCATATTCATATTTATAACTAATTTAGGATACTCCTTGAATACAAGTAGCATAAATTGTGGTTATTGCTTGTAGTGATATATCATAGTAATCA
This sequence comes from Papaver californicum, assembly GCA_023531435.1. Lineage (NCBI taxonomy): Eukaryota > Viridiplantae > Streptophyta > Magnoliopsida > Ranunculales > Papaveraceae > Papaver > Papaver californicum. The sequence goes on along the minus strand of JAJJMC010009201.1, from coordinate 1,621,986 downwards.
CAAGTGGATCATGACCTTTGTTAAATTGAATTAGTGCGCTTTCCACGTTCAATTTTATTGATTAGCCTAATTTCATGAATCTTAATGCTCCTCGGGAATTAAACTTGATTAGTGCTTTTTACACGTTAGGTTTTTCTCTTGGTAGAATTCATATTTGCATCTTTTAATTTGTTTGTTGATGACTTGAGGAAATTTACGGAATATTTTTGCGATCAAGGTATTCTAAGGCTTTTGATAAAACGAGATTAAAATTCTCATTCTAATTATTAAAACAAGAACATATTTTGTGAATGAAAACGAAACCTTAACCAATATTCTCAACCTATTGATTATTTTCTACAATTTACTTGCTTAATTTCTTAGATTATTTAATTACTTTTATTAGATATGAAAATTTCCCCGTTTACATAAGATTTCATAACCAAATAACAATCCAAGTCCTCTTTGTGGGATCGAATTCTTTCTTGCCTCGTACTTATTCCATATTTTGATAAAGTAAGAAAGTAAATAATTTTGACGTGTTACGACACAAATCACTCTGCTGGAAAGGGTTTCTTGTGTTTGCATAAAATCAATGATGGTAGGCGGAGTCTGATCATCCCTGCTTCTTCACCGTGCTGCTCAGATAGAGGAGGAGTAGTATTGTCGACATTGGTAACCAGAAGAGTGTTACCAGGAGTACTAGTGCTGGTACTAGCATAATTCACACTGGGGGTAGTCACTGAACCCGACCTAAGATCAACCATCTTGAAACTGAGGAAAATTAAAGGAATTAAAAAATTACAACTGAGAGATTGATCTCCCACTGTGGTCGTTAAAATGTTTGTGGAGAAAACGAATTTAGAGGATATTTTAGGAAATGTGGGGTGAGTAGATGAATAATCGTCTAATCCTTAAACATTTGTACTGTGATAGTATTTTTTTTAGATTCGAGAGATCAATCTGTACAATTCTGGCCTAAACTAAGCAATAGTCGTTCCAGTCTTGCTTCAGTCACAAAGGATAATGAGAAGGGTTGGTCTTAGGGAGGGAAGCGAGAGAAAGGTTGAGGATAAAGTATCAGACTCTGTAGGATGTAATAGGTGTAAATAACTATGAAAAACTCTTTGTAAAAGAGAAGATGGTATGGTTATCAAGTTGCTCGACTTGTGTTGTTATGTTCTTGTTCAATATATTGAGAAATCTATTTATAATAGCTATATTGTAACCGTTCACCTGACCTCATCGCATGAAGAAAGTGTCGATAGTGGAGTGATGGTGAAATAGAGAAGGTGGAGGATGTGCTAGTAACTGTTCCCACTTCAATTGAGGGTGAATGAACGGTTACTCAACCCACTACTTCTCTACTCAACTGTTAATCGAACTTACCAGAGTTTTCTTTTTAGTGGGTGCACTGCTGCACCACATGCCGTAGACCAATACCCTAGTGAATATCCCCCCATTTGTGACATCCTTGATGTCTCGTGTAAAATTTATAATATTAGATATTACTAATATGGAGTAGAATGAGACCTGTTTAGTTAGTCTCTTGACTAATAAATTGTCTTGCTTGACTATCCAGATGAGTCTAGTAAGATAACTTAAAATAAAATATGTATTTATTTTATTTTATTTTACGAGGACCAGTGTAAGATCAACTAGGTCAATTAGCATTGGGGTATTTTTTGTAGAAAATAAGTGTATCATGTTGAGCATAAAAATATGTATGTGAGACCGCACATGAAAATATATGCGTGTGAGGCCAGGTATGGCCTTGATAGACAAGGAAAGAGACTTTACTTGGATGGACAAGTTGAGCTTGGACGGCCAAGCTTAGTTAGGTATCTAAGGCGTACAAGCTTAGCTAGGGTTGGACGGACAAGCTTGGCTAGGGTAAGACGGACAATATTTGTGCTAAGGTAAGACGGACAAGCTTGGAAAGCAGCTACGGTGGACAAGCTTGGAAGGAGGGCTAAGACGGACAAGATTTGTTAGCTTGGATGGAAAATCTTTATCCATGGAGCTAATGCGGACAAGCACGAAAAGATGACCTAAGCTAAGGCGGAAAAGCACAGTGGCCAAGCTAAGTTGGACAAGCTTTGTGGCAAAGCTAAAGCGGACAAGCATAAGTAACCAAGACTAAGACAGACAAGCCCAGTGGCCAAGCTAAGCCACACAAGCTTTGTGGCAAAGACTAAGACAGACAAGCCCAGTAACCAAACTAAGACGGACAAGCTTAGTAGGAGGGAGGACAAGCTAGGGCTTGACCGGACAAGTAGCCATTTGCAACGCTTATAAGCATTGTAAAATCCAGTTTGATCCGTCCCTTTTTCCGATTAGGGTTGGAAGGCTTCATTGGTTATTTTGAGACACTTATAAGTGTTGCGAACTCAATCTTGAGACGCTAATTTGAATTCTCTTTTGCGTCATTCACGTTAGTTGCTTCCTTAAGCAAGGATTAACGTAACAAAGGCTAGATTTAGCTAGTAGAAGATATATTTTGTGCTTAGCAAAATTTTGATTTGGTATCTGAGCACAGTTATGGTACTTTAGTCGAGTAAATTCATATGTAACTTGCTACATATTTCTGTACAAAGATGTATAAGTATTTTCAATCAGTCAACACCATCCAGTTGAGGATAAATGTTGACACGAGGTAATTTTGGGAATTCAACTGCGGAATATAGCACCAAATAATGCTCAAATTGCGCTATACTAGTGAGCAATCCATCTAGGAGCTTGAGATTTGTTATATAAAAATCATAGAACATCTAGGAATGTCGCAAGAAACACTGGTGTTATTCTAATGATTTTGCACAGTGATGAACGTTGATTTATTCAATAATTTTTGGGAATTCCTCTGCGGAATATAACACCAAATGACACTCAAAATTACTTTATACTAGTGGACGATCCATCTAGTTGTTTGAGATTTGTAATGTAAAAATCATAGAGCATCTTGGAATGTCGTAATAAGTGTTAGGATCGATGCTATAAAGAAAACAAAATGAAAAACAATAACACAAGCTTTACTTGGTTCACCCAAATTGGGCTACATCCAAGAAGCGGCTGCGGTTTTCACTATAATCACAAAGTAGTGTTCCAGAGGAATACAACGATATTACTATGATACAAACCCTAGATAGGGCAACTAGAATATATATAGAGACTACTTTCAAAAAAAGAAAGATTTACCTCCTTACCACTCCATACCTCATATGGCAATTGAAATTTAATGGAACTGATGGTCCTCTATTGATCATATAAGCTGCAGTGTTGGTTGCATCAGCCAAAAAAACTTTTGGCAACCCATCATGCAACCTCATGCTTCTAGAACGTTCATTTAGGGTCCGGTTCATGCGCTCAGATACACCATTCTATTGTGGTGTCCCTGGAATGGTCTTCTCCATTCTAATTCCATTTGTAGCACAATACTCTCTGAACCCACCATCAACATACTCACCGCCATTATCTGATCTTAGGCACTTCAGTTTCAAACCTGTCTTTCTACCAAAGCCTTTCATTTCTTAAATATATCAAATACATCACTTTTATTTTTCAGAAAATAAATACATACCTTTCTGGTTAAGTCATCAATAGATGTGATGTAGTATAATGAGCCACCAAGTAATGGAACTGGAGATGGTCCCCACAAATCAGTATGCACTAACTCTAACTTTTCTGGTTTTGGAGCTCTACCGCATTTGATGAAACTGACTCTCTTCTACTTCCCAAGGATGCATCTCTCACACATACCAATATCAATGGTCTTCAATTCTGGTAGTTTCCCGTTCGGCTGAAGTACCTTCATGCCCTTCTCACTCATATGCCCAAGCCTTTGGTGCCATAGAGTATCACTAGAGTCACCAACTGTAACTGTATCTACTGCACATGTATCTACTGTTGCCATGCCAACAATAGACAAGTCTCTCGGACTTGAATACATATAAAGAGTACCCGTCTTGTAACCACGAGACATTACCATAGCTCCCTTAGTCACCTTCCATCTACCACTACCAAAATAAACACCATGCCCTTCGTCATCAAGCTGCCCAATAGAAATCAGATTCCTCTTTAACTGTGGAACATGTCTAACCTTGTGGATTCTCCAGACTGATCCATTTTCCTGCTTAAGCTTGATATCTCCAATGCCTACTATCTGAAGTGGTCTATTATCAACTAAATAGACAATCCCGAAGTTACCTGCAGTATAGTTAACAAAAAATTCTCGGCTTGAAGTTGTATGCCAAGAAGCTCCTGAGTCGAGAACCCAAGATTCCATGGGACTTCCAACAGAAAGCAATAAGGCATCTTGCACGGTTTCTGTAACAACATTTGTACTTTCATTCCCGTTCTTCTTAGGTTCTTTGCACCACTTCTGTATGTGGCCCATCTAGCCGCAGTTCCAGCATCCAGCTGGACCCCGTGGACCTCTAGATTGGCCCCTGCTTCGCCTCTTCTTGATTTAGATCTTCCTCTGTTCTGATTTTTCTGAGATGATCTGCCTCTTGACTCGACGTTAAGGCAGCATCGTTATTCGAATACTCACCAGAATCCTTCCTTCGAACTTCTTCACCCAGAATCAGATCGCGTATGTCATTATACTTTAGCTTCTCTTTGCCGGCGGAATTACTTATGGTAGTTCTCACAACTTCCCAACTGTTGGGTAGAGAAGCCAAAAGGATTAGGGCACGAATTTCATCATCAAATTTGATCGCGACATATGATAGAGCATTCACGATTTCACTGAACTCATTCAAGTGCTTTGTAACTGAAGCACCCTTTGCCATGTACAATCTGAACAGCTTCTTCATCAGATGCACCTTGTTGTTCGCCGACGGCTTTTCATACATGCTCGTCAAGGCCGCCATCAGACCAGCAGTGGTCTTTTCTTTCACAACATTGTGTGCAACTGACTTGGATAAGGTTAATCGAACAACCCCTAGAACCTGTCGATCTAGGAGTTTAAAATCTTCCTAGGACATCCCATATGGCTTCGTTGAATCCAATAGAGGTTGCTGCAAATTTCTCCCAAGAGATAATCTTCAATCTGCATTCTCCAATACCCAAAATCTGACCTATCAAACTTTTTGATTGCGTTTGCAGATGCGACCCCTATCACAGATGATGTCGACGCCCCTTTCTCTGTCGTTCTGCCGTCTTCTCCTCCTGACATCGATTCTTCCCAAATTCTTCACGAATCTGGCTCTGATACCAGTTTTTAGGATCGATGCTATAAAGAAAACAAAACGAAAAACAATAACACAAGATTTACTTGGGTCACCCAAATTGGGCTACGTCCAAGGAGCGGCTGTGGTTTTCACTATAATCACAAAAAGTGTTCCAGAGGAATACAACGATGATACAAACCCTAAATAGGGCAACTCGAAATATATATAAAGACTACTCAAAAATTTGGCGGCCCGAACCGGAGAGAACATAAACAAACCTCTCAAAAAGTTTCATTTAATTTCCCAACGGGCCACCAGTCGGATCGGTTCGAGTGCGAACCGGGTCGTGCACTACCATGCTCCACACAAACATAACAATAAGCATCAGTGTTATTCTGATGATTTTGTACAGTGATGAATGTTGGTTCATTCAGTAAGTTTGATGTTGTATGTAGTATTCTGACAAGCTCAGTCATACATATAGAGAGACAGGTGTTTGAGCACCTGTCTTGAAATTCTCTGCATAATTCTGAAGTTTAATGTCTCTGAGACCCGGGTCAGAGACATAGTTTTACTATTTTACCCTTGAAAAAAAACCACCATCTACAGCTAGATTTTCAATTCAAAACCAATACACACATATCCCGTTTTGCATGTTCTCTAGCCCAACTTTTTGCTTCATCGGGATTATCCTATGTCTATATTGAGCAAAACACAAAGTTACAAAATGTGATAATTTTCTTTGAAACATCCAAGTACACATAAATTGGTAACCGACCAAGTCATTCGCATAATGATGTGATGTATCTTTGTACATAATATCAACTTGAGTAGGTTGATCATCCATAGGTACAGGTTCCGATTGGATCTACAAAATATATGACAATGTTAATTGCGACAAAAAAATACTACAAAGTTCGTCTAAGAAGATATCTCTATATCTAACCAGATGTTAAAGTTCATTAAAGTTCGGCTAGGCCGATATATCCTATATGAACCGCACATCCAAGTTCGGTTAGGACCTTTACTGCCATACACTGCCGAATACTTAAAGTTCCCACTAGTTTATACCTAAGAGTTCGGCTATGAAAATTTTGGGCTCAAACTAGCCGAACATTACTTTGGTTCACCCAGAACTAGCCGAACATTAGGATTTTTGAATTAGGTATCCGAACTTAGTCTAAAACTCAATGAACTCAGAGTTCGGCTACCTGTGTTCTTCATTGTCCTAGCCAAAATTATATCGACCTTGCCGAATTTAAGCTTTAAAAGCTAACAGTTTCATCAAATTTAAGTCAAGTCAAGCAACAAAAACACATGAACTCAGAGTTCGACTACCTGTGTTCTTCATTTTTAGGCTTAAACCCAGATAGAAATCTAACAAAGCCCACCTCTTTGTGGATTTCTAATTCCGCCACTAAATATCATACTGCTAATTTTCATATAGACTCCATAAAACAATTCTCAAAAATAAAAATAATTTCCTTCTTTGTGGTTATTTTGCCGATATAAATAAAGAAGATAAATGAGATTTTTAAGAGATCTCCAAATTCTATATAGAAGACTCAATCGGCGATTCCTGGCCGAAGTTACCTGACGCCTCTCAATTTTTACCCCAACATTTTTTCCATGACGTGGCACATATCTAAATTCCATATTTAGATATATAGAGCCATAAATTTTTGGGAAACGTTGGGTCATGACTGAACAACCATGAACCAACGGGGATGGGGTGGAACCATGGGATTTATGTCCACCGTGTGGCCTAGTGACCCATATGGCTATATCCCTTTACATGACATCTGTGTCTGTCATTGTGTCAGTGACCAGTCGAACTTGACTAATTTGGTTAAGTGAGCTCAGAATTTCTGCCTGTTGACTTAAAATTGAATCTAGAACTCCATCTCAAACCAAGAAAAAAAGAATCTGTGATCACTTTCAAATAGAAAACTATGCTGAGAAAGATTGCAGTTGTGGTGTTAGTTGGAATTTTAGGATGGTTATATCAAATAATCACACCACCACCTCCAAAAATATGTGGGTCTTTAAATGGTCCACTGATCACTTCACCAAGAATCAAGTTAAGTGATGGTAGACATCTTTCTTACAGAGAATCAGGTGTACCTAAAGAGAAAGCTCAGTTTAAAATCATACTTAGTCATGGTTTTAGTGATTCTAAAGATTTTTATCTTAGGGCATCTAAAGTAAGAATCTTTTTGATGAGAAATGGTTCATTTGATTGATTAATTGAAGTTTTTATCAATGACCCATTGTTGTTTTTTTGTGTTGTAGGAAGTAATAGAGGAGCTTGGAGTGTTTATGTTGACATTTGATAGAGCTGGATATGGAGAAAGTGATCCAAACCCTAGAAGGTCAGTGAAGAGTGATGCATTTGATATTCAAGAGCTTGCTGATCAATTGGAGATTGGAGCTAAGTTTTACATTATTGGAATTTCTATGGGTGCTTATCCAGTTTATGGTTGTCTCAAACACATACCAAATAGGTACTAAATTTGCTGATTTCAATCTCAGTTCTTGATATTTTTGAGGATTTTTTAAATGTCATGTTTTTTTGTGATATCATTGTTACAGGATTGCTGGTGTGTCTCTAGTAGTTCCATTGATTAACTTTTGGTGGCCTTCTTTTCCTTCGAATATATCCGAAACTGTCTTTAAGGGACTACTCTTGCAAGATCAATGGACATTTAGGGTAGCACATTATGCACCTCAATTGGTTTATTGGTGGTTGACACAGAAATGGTTTCCTAAATTGGCTGCTTTAGAAGGGAATATAGAGGTTTTTAGTAGCTCAGATCGGAAGATGTTGAAAAAGATTGCTGAAAACCCGAATCCTAATCAGGTATTAAAACATTAGATAGAGTTAGTTCATTTCTTATGGATGTAGTTTGCTGCATTGTTGTTTTGAGTCTGACTAAACTCTTGAATTTTCAGGAAAAGGTGACACAGCAGGGTGCTTTTGAGTCTCTACATAGAGATTTAATGGTGGGTTTTGGTAATTGGGGTTTTGATCCCTTGGAATTGAAGAATCCCTTTCCTGGAAAGGGAAATGTTGTTCAAATTTGGCAAGGTCATGAAGATAGGGTTATTCCATTTATACTACAGCGCTATGTTTCAGAAAGACTGCCATGGATTAAATATCATGAGGTTGTTGATGGTGGTCATTTAATGCCTTACAATACCACAATATCAGATGCCATCTTAAAAGCACTGTTGATAGGAGAAGAACCGTCTTTTTTATAACAAATTTTCTTTCACCCAGAGTAGAAATGAAATACTTGCAATAATAAGAGACAAAGTTTGAAGTACTTTGTAATTTGTATCTGTATACCATGTGTTGTAATATTTGATTTGTTTCCATTCTACTAGTCTGTCACCTATCCTGTTACGGTGTAAGAGTATGAAACATTATGCATCCTTGTGGTCATTAGTATATAAGCATTAACAGCTCACTGTGATTTTATCTATTTTAAAAGAAATGTTCATTGTAATTTTACCAAGAATATCAATGTAGTTAACTACTCATCCTTCTCTGGCTTTATACATGAATCTTTGATTTGATCTAAGGCCATTGTCCATTAGAGAACCCCATTTCAGGTAATTGCTTAACTTGCTTCGTTGTGCTATGTTTCCCCCCTTAGTTCCTTTCTTTGTAGACTAATGTGATTGAGATTGATTAGTGTGGTTCTTGTTAGGGTAGAGTATGTTGCTAAAGGTTACATTGGCGTTGTTGGTGCAGGATTGCAGGTGAATCACTAGCAGTTCCAATTGCTAACTCCTAGCAGCCTTCTTTTCCTTCAAATTTTTTATTTTAACATGGCATATGAAGAATTGTGATTACAGGATCGAAGGATACATAGGGTTGCACATTATGTCTTACATTTACTATAGTCTTGTTCAATCCTGACGAGTTTACTTAGTATAAGTACACACATCTCAGAGAACAAAGCACCACCCCTGTCGTTACACCAGCTGAGGTTTTAGACCGAGGATCATTCATGGTTAGCCATAATGGTCAAATGCGGAAAATAGGATAGCTGTTACTGTTATGGCAGTCACTGTTTAGCACTGCTGAAGTGTATGAACTCTTAAAGTATGACATTTCTTACTTCCAAATTAGGAACGAAGCAGTGTATTTGGTTATTTGCAGCATGTATTGTGGTGTATTTGCAGTCATGTAATTTCATTTAGTATTAGCAATTTATGGGCCATTGTAAATAGAAGAATGATTCATTGTGATTCAACTAGGAAGATTGGTAGATCTGTTTCTCTTAAGCTGTGAATCTTTACCAGATCTGTCATCATGAGCAATCTCCGTTCAGGTAATCCTCTTGCATCCTATATTTCAATTTACTCTACTGTTTTCAGTTTGTCACTTATGCATGGTTCTTTTAATGTGAACTATTTGGTATTTATATGTACCGTTCCTATTGCAGTAAAACATGCCCATTAGTAAGGTTACAGTGCTATTGTTAGATGGACCAGCGTAGGTCCCTTACATGGATTCATAGGAGTTTGGGGGTTTCAGATACACACTTAGGTAAATGTGTCTGTATTGGAGCACATTACCCACCCTTTTTGTGACACCTGTCTAATGCTTAGCCAACACCTAAAACACTGGCATAGCTAAAAAAACATTACCAAGAATCAAATACCCACCAAAAATCCATCTTTGTTCTCTTCCTAACAGGAAACTATGTTGAGAAAGATCACAGTTGTCTTGTTAGTTGGAATTATAGGTTGGATTTATCAAACAATCAAACCACCACCTCCAAAAATATGCGGGTCTTTAAATGGTCCACCAATTACTTCACCAAGAATCAAGCTCAGAAATGGAAGACATCTTTCTTACTTGGAATCAGGTGTGCCCAAAGCTAAAGCTCGTTCAAACTCATACTTGTTCATCCTTTTGGTGATTCCAAAGATTTCTATCTCAGAGCATCCAAAGTAAGTGCTCTAGGGATTTTTGTTTTCGTGGAACTGGTTGAGTGAATTTTTTTTGAATAACTAATTGTTGTTTTGTGATTGTAGGAGCTAATTGAAGAGCTTTGGGTATATATTTTATCATTTGATAGAGCTGGATATGGAGAGAGTGATCAAAATCCCGAAAGATCAGTGAATAGTGATGCATTTGATATTGAAGAACTTGCAGATCAGTTGGATATTGGTTCTAAGTTTTACATTATTGGCATATCTATGGGTGCTTACCCAGTATATGGTTGTCTCAAACACATACCAAATAGGTACTCAATTTACTAATTTCATCTCAATTCTTGATTTAGAGTCTCGGATTTTCTTGAAATTTACTTCTTCTTTTATTTTTGTAATTTTATAAATGTAGGATTTCTGGTGCATCTTTGGTAGTTCCAATGATTAATTACTGGTGACCTTCGTTTCCTTCAAATTTATCTGAAATTGCCTTTAAAAGATTTCTCTTGCAAGATCAACGTGCATTTAGGATAACACATTATGTACCTCTGTTACTTCATTGGTGGTTAACCCAGAAATGGTTTCCTTCTCTGTCTACTTTACAGGGGAAGCTAGATATGTTTAGTATCTCAGACAGAGAGATGCTGAAAACCCCAATCCTAATCAGGTATTGATAGATTATATAGACATGGTTTATTCTGCAATGTATACAGCTTATTACGTTGTCATTTTGATGGTGACCTCTAGCTTAATTTTCAGGGAAAGGGAACACAACAGGGTGTATTTGAGTCTCTGCACAGAGATTAATGGTGGCATTTGGAAGTTGGGATTTGATCCTATGGAATTGAAGAACCCGTTTCCTGGAAATGAGCATATTGTTCAAATTTGGCAAGGTTATGAAGATAGGATATTTCCATTTATACTACAACGTTATGTTTCAGAAAGACTACGATGGATCAAGTACCATGAGGTTGTTGATGTTGGTCATTTGATGTCTTACAACACCACTATATCGGATGCCATCTTAAAGGCTCTCTTGATAGGAGAAGAACCATCTTTCATATAACAAATTCTCCTTTGAGTAAAGTGCAAATGAGATGCTTGTTAAGGTGTAAGATTATAAGATATCAATGTAACTTTTGCATTAATATTAGCATTAATGGCTCATTATATCTTTATCACTTTGAATGTTAAGGTTGACAATATTTCAACCAAGAATATCATTGTATGTTATCCTTTTCAAGCGTTATACATGAATCTTCACTTAAATATCCCCTTTCAGGTAACTTTCTTACATGCTATTTTTGATTCTTCCTTTAGCGTAACTTGACATTGATCTGTGTTGTTCTCATTGCAGTCAAATATGTTGATCAAGGTTACGGTGGTGTTGTTGGTGGGAGTTCTTGGGTTTGTTTATCAGGCTATAAAACCACCGCTTCCCAAACTATGTGGGTCTTTAGATGGTCCTACTGTTTCTTCACCTAGAATCAGACTCAGTGATGGAAGATATCTCGCATACAAAGAATCAGGTGTACCTAAAACAAAAGCTCGGTTTAAGACCATTGTCATTCACGGCTTCAGTGACACCAGAGACTTTTATCTACCAGCATTCGAAGTACAAACACAAACAGAGATAAAGAATGATTGTCTTAAATTTTCTTAGTTTCATGTATGGTGACACATGATTTTTTATAACTTATTATTGTTGTATTTCTTGCAGGAAGTTGTTCAGGAGTTGGGTGTTTATTTCTTGACATTTGATAGAGCTGGGTATGGAGAGAGTGATCCAAACCCGAAGAGATCTGTGAAAAGTGAAGCCTTTGACATACAAGAACTTGCTGATCAGTTAGAGCTTGGTTCAAAATTTTACATAGTTGGTGTTTCTTTGGGAGGTTACGCTGTTTGGGGTTGTCTCAAATACATACCAAACAGGTATTACTATTAATCAATAATTCCAGGTTTGAATTCGACTTCTTCGTAAGTTGAATCCAAGTATATTTTTGCAGGATTGCAGGTGCATCATTAGTGGCTCCGATAATTAACTACTGGTGGCCTTCCTTTCCTTCAAATGTATCGAAAATGGCATACAAGAAATTGCTCTTGCAGAATCAATGGATATATAGGGTAGCACATTATGCCCCACAATTACTGTACTGGTGGTTTACCCAAAAATGGTTTCCTTCTATGTCCGCAATGGAGGAAGGATGTCTTGAGAATCCAGCTGTTTTTAGCACCTCAGACAGAGTGATTTTGCGAAGGATGATAAACAACCCAAAGCCTGGGCAGGTATGAAAATCTCTATAAACAATGAAGGTGGCATGACATTTATCTTTTCCTGAGTTGGTTTAGCTAGTAGTAAGTTAGATCTCATACTTTTTTTTTCTTTGTGACGTCTTGGTTGGATTTGAGCCAGAAAACAAAAAATGAGCGACTCAGTCTGATTTTGTGAAGGTTCATCAAGTTAACATCACATTCTAGTGCTATACCCTTATCTGTCGCGTTAAACTATTTAAAACATATGAAAGAGTTGCTTGATATCACGAACTTCTATAATCTGAACTTAATTATGTTTACTGATGGTTTTTATATAATCTCAGGAAAAGTAAAGCAACAAGGTGTATATGAGTCGCTCATTAGAGATATGATGGTTGGTTTTGGGACATGGGATTTTGACCCACTGGAACTAACGAACCCATTTCCTGAAACTGATGGAAATTCAGTTCAAATTTGGCAAGGTTGTGAAGATAAGATTATCTCATGGACAACGTTATGTTGCAGAACGACTGCCATGGATCAAGTATTATGAAATTGTTGATGGTGGACATTTACTTCCACATAACACCACCGTGGTTGATGCCGTCCTAAGGTCACTCAGAAGAACCATCTTTTATATAAAAAATGCCTGTGCAGATGTACATTACATCTTCGTCCCGAGGCACGATGTAATGTTCTTGAATCTGAATGCAAAAATACAGGTACCACTGGGTACTGTTGTGACAGGCCATCGGTCATTTTCCTAAGATTGAAGAACGATGTACCCGAGTAATCAGTCTACTGTGTTGATTAGATTTCACTGTTTCATAAAGTTTTGATTTGTTTCTATTAATGAAGCATATGCAGCATTAAAATCCTTCAGTATTCTAGCATTTACAGGTCTGAAAACTTATCATGCCAGGGATTCATTTCTTTTTTTTCGACAAATGCCAGCACTAGCTAAGATTACTAGCAAGAAACCTGTACATCAAGGAACTATGAAAAATCTCTAAACCGATTAAAGTTCAACTCAATATAACACAATTCCATTGATCTCCTATGCCAACTTCGCAATTGTTTGGCAGAAGGAACACAAAAGAAAAACATCGTAGTCACACAGAGGCACAATAAACATTACCATCAGAATCCAAAAGAATAAACTGCAAACAAAACCATCTCATTGATGTTCATGGATCTCTATTGTTAATAGGCAAAATGTCGCTTCAAGGATCAAAATCACAATGTTCAAGTTTGTAAAAGAAACCTAAAAACGAATATTCATACAGAGTACCCAGGAGAAGAAAAATAAAAATGAAATAAAAGAGGCACATCCTTCAGCACCTATAACCGCCTCGGATTAAACACTCCCATCAAAAAACTCTCGTTCAGATCAACAAGTTCATCTAGCTCTTTGTTACCTCCCAAGACATTTTCAGAGTAACCTGTGCATATAAACATTACATCAGCACCAAAGAAAACAAAGGACAAAGATGACAGCAAAAAGAAAAGAAAGAAAAAAGAAACATGACTTAATTAACATAATGTCTAAACTTAAGACAACTCAGTTTCACCATAATAAAATATACCTTAAGACTTAAAGCTTGTCTTCAAAATCAGAGAGAGGGGTCATCTGAGCCTTCAAACCCTTCCTCTTCCTGATGTCCGTCACAAGATCTGCAGCTTGAGTGCCTGGCTCCAAAGGATCAGCCATCATCATATCCCAATGATCAAACACGGACTGGGGGAAAGCCTGTCCTGATGTGGCAGCCCTAAGCTGGGCAGAGAAACCAAATGACTCGACAACTGGTAGATATGCTTTGATGTTGTAGAGAGGAGTTCCTGGCCTCTGCATTTCCTCAAAGACGTGACCACGCTTCTGATTGAGAACACCGTAAATACCACCAAGAGCACCTTCTGGAGCCTGGATCTCGACCATGTACACAGGTTCTAGAAGTCTAGGTTTGGCAGTGAGCTGTGAGGCATACATAACCCTCCTAGCGGTAGGAATAACCTGTCCACCACCTCTGTGAATGGCATCAGAATGGAGAACCACGTCACAAACTTCGAAGCATATACCTCTCATGTTTTCTTCTGCTAGCACACCTTCCTTTGACGCCCACTGAAACCCTGCTACAACTGAATCCTTGATTTCATTAAGGTACTGAACTCCCTTACACATATCAACAACCATGTTTGGACCAGTGGTATCTGGACCAAAACACCAGATCTTCTTTGCAAGATCCTTGTCCCATCCAAACTCTTCAGATAAGATCTTTGAACGGATTTTGGGATCATCTCTTGGACCAATACGACCATCATCAATGGCTTCAGCAAGTCCATCCTCGAGAGGGCGTGCCTCCATGTACAAACGGTTGTGCTTGTTCGGAGACTTGCTCATCACAGTTCTTGAAGACTTTTCAAGCACAGTCTCACGGAATGACACCACAGGGTCAGACTTCACAATTTCCGCACCACCCATGAAATCGTCCTGCAAATCCTTCAAACAGATCTCAAGATGGAGTTCTCCAGCACCTGAAATACAAACAAAATTAGATTTAATCCATTTTCACATGAGAGAAAGAGTGCCCTGGAACATAAGGGATGACAAACCTGCAATAATGTGCTCGCCCGACTCCTCTATGGTACACACAACCATAGGATCAGATTTGGACAGACGCTTGAGCCCTTCAACCAGCTTGGGCAGGTCAGACGCAACCTTACACTGGACAGCAACACGAACAACAGGAGAGACAGAAAACTTCATGGCTCTGATAGGATGAGCATCAACTTCCTTCTCGTTTGTGAGGGTTGCATTCTTGGTGATAAATTGATCCAACCCAACCAGGGCAACTGTGTTACCACAGGGTACATCCTCAACAGACTCCTGTTTCTTTCCCATCCAGATAACAGTTCTCTGGACACTCTTGGTGTACAAGTCCTTCTTCCCACCAGGAACGTAGTTAGGCCCCATGATTCTGACTTTAGCACCTGTTGCAACCTTACCAGCAAAGACACGACCAAAGGCAAAGAATCTACCCTTGTCGGAGGCGGGAATCATCTTAGACACGTAGAGCATAAGAGGACCATCTGGATCACAGTTTCTGATGGCGTTAGCATACTGGTCATCAAGAGGACCCTCGTACAAGTTCTCAACACGGTACCTCTGAGCTGTGTGGGGAGAGGGGAGATGATATATCATCATCTCAAGTAGGGCAGTAGCTGCAGGTAGCCAAGTCTGCATCACACGCTTCATCAAGGGCTTTCCAATCAAATCCTTCTCGTCATTTTTCATTGTAACACCAAGCTTTTTCAGCATAGGCCACAACTTGTCCTTTTGATCATTCATGCAAGTGGCAATGATCTGCTTGATGGGTTCATAGCAGAACTGCACAAACCCACGCTTGCATGTAGGAGACGAAGTTCTCTTGTTAGTCCACTTCTTAGTTGCTGGGTCAAAGAAGTTCTCACCCCAAAGCCTTTCCATCATCTTACTGACATCAACACCGAACTTAGAAGCATACATGTTTGCAAAATTGGTCAGAGTGAAAGCCCAACCGTGCAAACCGGCAGAGAAGGCAACTGTTCCTTTCTCAGGGTAAACCTGGACATCACCAAGGAGTGGGTCTTCATACGTGGCCATAATAACATTGGCATTCTCGATGACTCTGGAGAAAGTCTGATAAGCCTCTTCTCCATCAACCTGTAGCTCTAAGAAACATCTGTCCATCTTGTTGACAGTCAAAACAGGCCTGATCCTTTCTCCAAGAGCTTGTCGAAGGACAGTTTCGGTTTGGACACAAACACCCTCAATACAGTCCACCACAACAAGTGCACCATCAGTAATACGTAGTGCAGCTGTGACTTCAGAAGAAAAGTCAACGTGACCAGGTGAATCAATAAGATTGATGAGGTACTCGTTACCCATTCTATCACCCTTGTAGGCCTTCAAAGACGCATCAGACATCTCATAATAGAGAGAGATACCAGTAGATTTAATTGTAATACCACGTTCTGCCTCATCAGCACGGGTATCTGTCATACGAACATCACCAGCAGTTTCTTGGGCAATAATACCAGCAGCAGCCACAAGAGAATCAGTAAGTGTTGATTTTCCTGCGAAAGAAATATAACAATGTCAGCTAAACTAATCAAGAATAATAACAATATCAGCTAAGCTAATCAACTGTATGCGTGAATCAATCTAAATGGAAAGGCAATACAATGCAGAGTTCCATACCATGGTCCACATGAGCAATGACGGACATGTTCCTGATATTGTGCTTCAGGTCCATGATCCGACGCAGCTCTTCAGCTGTAAACTTCACCTGCACAGATACAACAATAAACGAGTATCAGAAATAAGTCAATTATATAACCATGATATTGAACATAATAATAATTAGTCTACAGAAAAGCTTACCATCTTTGCTTCTTTAAGAGATAACTTTGTTTCTACCAAATATCACTGAACAGGCAAATCCCTGAAAAGTAAAACACAAACAAGAGTTAAATTACAGTTGCAGCTATCACTAATTGATGTTAATATCTACATCTCGAACTCAAAAAGAAAAATAAATCATATATCAGCTAAATACAGAATCAATCTATAACAGTAAGATTAACAAACACATGGATTGATAAACAGGATTATATTATTTACCAAAACTCTCAACGTTTTCATAGATTTACTTTTCAAAATCGTGATAAGCTAAAACCCTAATATTGAAATAAATAACAATCCAATCTAGCCAGATATTCAAAACGAACATGATGGATTAGAAATCTACGAAGAGAATAATCAGATCTAAAATTTTCTAAACTAAAACCTATACACAAAGCAGCATGCATCTCAAGAGAATTGTTGACTTCTAGTAAACGAAATTCAAGTTTCAACAAACCAAATCAAATCACATCAAAATATTAGTAACAGATGATATTGAGCAATTATAAAATAAGACGTTTAAACTGTAAACCCTAATTTACCTGAGAGGAAGCGCCGAAGTGGGAGAAGAAGAAGAGAAAGGAAGTTACTAAAAGGGTTGCTTCCCTTCTTCTTATATAAACCCTAATGGTTAGGAGGAAGCAATCTTGGCCTTAGATGTTAGATCCAACCCACTGTTGCGATAAGAAACTGAAATGTTCAAATTACCCCTCTAACAGAGACTAACCCCTATGGCTCTCCAAATTCAAGATAAGGCCCTAGCTATTATGGTAAATGAAGTTTGATGCGTCTAATTATTGGGTACAAATATAGAGTCCTTGGATTTTAACTCATAAAATTAAATTTAATAGTTTAGAATTGGTGCGTTCAATGAGCAAATACGTCCTTATTTATGATACTTAGGAATCATCACAATTAATTTAATATTTTTAGTGTTACAAATAGAATAAGGGGTAAGACAGAAAAAATGATGAATATTTTTGAAATCATATTTTTGTTTATTCTAAGAGAATTGACAAATTCCATCTATATATAGGGGACGGAGGAAGTAAAATTTATGTGCGCCAAATTATTGGATGCATCAAATTTGATTCAAGATCATGTTCAAGCTCAAGCAATCCGTTAAACACTATTTTAAATTAAGGGATCTTTCCATGGTTTTGACAAGTTGAATCTTGAATTTGGATACCATAGCGGTTAACCTTATAGACTAATAGGGTTTAGACTTCAGTACCCAATTTTGTGATCAAAGTTACGTTTAGTATCCAAAAATTTTAACATTAGAGTTTGGTACCCATGACCATGGTTAACTATCTCTACAGTTATAATAACTAGTTAAATACGGAAATGACTAACTAAAATTTAAATTTTGATGTTTTTACAGACTATGCTACTTAACGTTAACAGATATTATTAGTCTAAACAAAACCTAACATCTTCTCCTACCCACAACAGACGCCATCCTTTTTCTTCTTCTTCAACTTACCACAAACCCACTGTATTAAAGGGATACAAGAAGATCACTTATTTCTTCGTTCCTTAATCCATTACCAACATGGGATCAACATTAATTGCTATTGACAAAGGCCTAATAGGACCCAATTACTCCATCTCTACTGCTTGTGCAAACGCAAATTTCTGTTTTTATGCTACAGCAAATCATATTGGAAGAGGTAAAGCTGATATCATGGTAATGGGTGGACCTAAGGTTGTTAGTATCCAAATTGGTATCACTGGTTTCATAGCTTGCAAAGCTTTATCTTAGAGAAACTGTAATCCTCAAAAGGTTTCGAGGCCATGGAATAGAGATCGTGATGGATTTGTCATGGGTGAAGGTTCTGGTGTATTGTTAATTACCCAATAAGGCATGTTTATATTGGATTTGGTTTCGTGTAGGCAGTGAAAGCTGTTCTTGAGATGTGAGACTCGTTGCCTATATAGTGTTGGATATGCTAGGTTTAGACAAGTGAATATTGAAATTTGAAATGGGTGGTGATTGAAATTTAAATGGTGATGTTGATACGATCAAGATGGTGGTGGTGGTGGTGGTCCTGGTAGAATTGGCGTTGAAGACGGTGGTGGTTCTGTGACAGATATAAAATTTTAGTTACACGTGCGATGATGTGGTTTGCGGTAAGAATGGGTTTGTTTCAGAACTTGTGAATATTTGACTTTTAGATTCAAATTCTAATAATTAAACTACAAAACTCAAAACAAAGTTGGTATCAAGATTAAAAAAAACACTGAGACTCAGGATTCCACCTTAACCAATCAAAGTGATTTAATCTAATCAATATTCATGCAATTCTTTATGTTTAAAGTGATTCTAATATGTTGCAAAAGTAGATTTTCAAAGTAACAATTGTAAATCGAAAGTATAGAACATCAAGAACCCTAGGCTAAGCATGCTCTATCAAAAGAAATCACAACTGTTTAATAAAAATCCTTAAATCAATTTTTAATCAAAGCAAATAATCATAAAAGAATTGCAAAAATCAATTAAAATAGA
This sequence comes from Papaver californicum, assembly GCA_023531435.1. Taxonomy (NCBI): domain Eukaryota; kingdom Viridiplantae; phylum Streptophyta; class Magnoliopsida; order Ranunculales; family Papaveraceae; genus Papaver; species Papaver californicum. The sequence continues at coordinate 1,602,686 of JAJJMC010009201.1, read as the reverse complement.
AATATACCACTTTTCTTGGAACAATGGCTTCCTCTGTCGCCTCAGCAAAGGGTTTAGCTCCTCATATTAATCACTTTCTCAAAATAATGATTCATGGCTCAAAGTGTTTACAAATGATGAAAAAGGAGAAAAAATAAAGAAAACAACAAGTTTGCAACGTTTATAGGCGTTACAGACTCACTATTACAAAGAAAGGTTGAAGATAAATGTTGCAAAACTAAAAATATTCGTTGCAAGTAGATGAAGAAATCGTGGCTAAGAGGTTGAAGAAATCGTTGTCGTAGCCTCTGTTCTTCGTGTTCTTCAGCAGCAGTAGGGAAAAATTCTATGGATTGATTTCTCTTCCTTCTCTTCGTCTCCTGAGGTCTCCCTAAACTCTCCCCTCCTCATATTAGGTATTCTCGACCCCTATATATACACAGCAACCCAAATATCTTTCCATAACTCCTCCCAAATCTTCACAGTTAAGAAAATATCTTCGGGATATTTTTCTTTTATTTTCACGTGTTTGTAGTTGTTAATTACGGGTATTGTTTCCCCTTTTATCTTTTTTACGCGTCAGATGGCAGCTCAAACTCTCCAGACATGTTTAACACACGTTTTAGACAGAGTTAAACTCACACAATCTTCCTTAGAAAATCCCGAGTATATCTCCTTCTCTGTTTTCTTCAAACCGTAAAAATATCCCTTTTTTTTCGAAACTAAAAGACTTACCATCCATGTTTAGTCGTAACAAGGTGGTAACAACCTAAATCAAACAAGAAATATGACTAAATCTCGTTAAAATTAAATTCAGAAAAATCATAGTTTTAAAACTACACTTTCCCGCCAGAATTCGATTGGAGAAGATGGAGTACCCTTATCCGGGATGGGGGTGTCTTTAGCTCTGGAGCGCCCCTATCCAATATGGGGTGCCTTTAGCAATTTCTCTGGGTGCCTTAGTAATTTTTTCGAGCCGATTTTTCAAAAAAAATTATTTTGCAAAAACACCTACACATACATAAAAACACCATATTAGTACAAAATTGACCATTAACAAAATATAGAATTGAAATAAAATAGACATACAAATGTGTCTATCATGCGAGCCACCTGTTAACAATGACTGACACTGTTAACTAAGTCTGATTTAATTAAAATTAAATTATAATTCGTAACAGTCAAGACGGTCAATAACGGTCCTGGATAATAAACTCTAATATTAAATTTTTTTAGTACCAAACGCTTTAACCACAAAGTTAGATACTAAAATCTAAATAACTCATTTTTAATAGGTTTTTATAGTCAGACCTCTAGAATGTTCATTAACTAGTATAAATAGGAGGCACTCATCCTTATTTATAAAGGGTCGATCAAGAAAGTGAGCAATCAAGTGAAGTAGAAATAGAAATTAAGAGTTAGTAAGGTCAGTGAGGTGAGCTGTGAGATAAGTTTGAGTAGATTAGTTCATAACTAGTTAGGTTGTGTGAAAATTTGAGAGTGTATAAAGTTTAGTGTGTAAATTAATTTGTGATTAATAAAATTAAATTTTTCACAAGTGTAATTGTTCCCACCTTGCTTCTCAAGTTCAATAATTGGTACCAAAGCGGGACTGTCAAGAACGTCGCAAAGTTGATATCATGTTCGTGAAAGTATATTATCGAGGACTGTGAGTTTGTTGGCCGAAAATGAAGATCAAAAAATTTTATTTACCGCTGTCTTCTTGCTTATGATATTGACTGCCTTCATAGGCTACGTACTGCCTTGGGGACAGATGAGCTTCTGGGGAGCAATTGTCATCATAAATTTGGCTAGTTCCATGGGTGAGACAATTGCATATGCTCCTTCAGAGGGTTCGGTGGGTTCTAACCTGCCCATTTTTGAACCACAAACAGAGGAAGAGGGGATCATAAAAATTGTGATAAGGTATCGCGATAGTCATGAGGACAGTGAGTTTGTTGGTCGGGAACCATACAAGTTGTGATAGGATGTCACAAGGATCACGATGGTGAATCTCGTTAACATAACCAGATGAGTTGCTAGACTCAATCTCACTAACCACAAGTACTGACAGTCGTGTATTAAGTCCTATTTAGAAGGACAAGACCTCTGAGAGGTTGTCGGTGGTAGTGATACAGTAGCACCAAGAAGATGCTGATGTTGTCTGGAAGTGGTGTATGAAAGCAGTTGGATTAGGGGACCTATTTCTGGAGGGAACAACTCCTTATCAATCTGTGTGAATTCATCTTCGAGTTTGGAAGAGAACTTTTGGTATTTAAGACAAGAGAATCAGTGTAAGTTTGGAAAACTCGAAACTTACCAAAATCAAACTCATGAGAAACAAGTTGTCACGTGAAAATATATTCTCGAAAAAAAAAAGATTGAAAAATCTCACGCATGAAATCTTGGGATTCTCTTCCCTGTATCATTTGATTTTGTTTCTATAAATCAAGACAACTAAAGCATCAAAAAGGAAACGAACATAATCGAGTTGTGGAGAAAATCAGACCGAGATATGATATGATCTTGTCGAGATTTCAATTATTTATTAAAAGTTATTTTCGAAGATTTGATGAGTTCGAGGTTGTTGTACTTTTAAAAGGGGTCGATGGGAAGAGGTTGGCTTCATCCAGAAAGCATAGAAAATCAATCCAGAAAAAGCCAAAGTTTCTGCATTCACATGAAGAAGATGAAGAAAGTGTTACAAAAAGGTTGAAGATTATGTGGCCAAAAGTTTGAAGAAGAACTTTGTCATAAAAAAAAAGAACTTCGTCGTAAAAAGGGAACTGTCGTTTACGTTTGTGGTTTATTTTCTCAAATTCAATATCTATTGAACAGTTCTGTGAATAGTGCATGCGACAGTTTTGGGCTTTAATACATTAAAGATCTATGTTTCATTCAACTTCAATAAAAGCAGACATAAATTCAATAAAAGATTATATACATTTCGTGACACCTATGGTCAGTTCTTTATTGTATTTCTTTGATATAATTATGAATAAATTGATTTCTTCTTCCATTCTTTTTGCAATGAGTAGCTAGAACCCTCACCTAGGATTAGAAAGGGAGTCCAACTATGTTTGGTAGCATGATGTAACTATTTTTCTCTAATAATTCTCTTGCTCCTATTTTTCTTATGTAATTACGATAATTATTTATTCACGTGTCCTAAAGCTTTATTAAATGAGTTGTATTTTCTTTTCAGAGATAATCATATTATAGTGGATTGACTTATTTTCCGAGACGCAATTAAATATCTGCAGTCGTCTTGAGTAATATTTTGAGAAAATTATAGAGAATAGTTGTAAACATCTAGTATGCATAGTAGTGATGAAATCTCGAGTCCTAGGTTTTCTTTCATTTGTTTGTCATTTTTTAGTATTCTTAGTATTTTTAATTTAGAATGAAATCACCAAATCAATTTTGTCATTAACACAATAATTAACTAAAAATTAGAAATTACGATTCTGAAATCCATGTGGAACGAACCGTATTTGCATACTGTCTCATCGATAACCGTGCTCTTGCAGTATAAATTAAAATTCCTATAATTTTTGGCGCTGCTACCGGGGACTAAGAAGTTGTAATTTTAAATTTTTCTTTCATTTTGTGTTAATTAGCTTAGAATTTTATTTTATTTTATTTTTAGATTTTAGATTTTACTTTGGGTAATATTTTACTTTTGGTGTGCAAGAGATATTTTATATTTATTGTGGAGTTGGAATTGCCTACCAAAACAGGTGAGTAAGATAATCCCAATTTTTTATTTTTTATTTTCTTAGATTCTCATTTTGTAAATAAGTAAATTCGGAAATTAGGATTTTTTTTATAGATATTTATTTTCATTTTGTATATTTAAAAAAATTTAAAAATATGTGCATCATTTGCATCGTCCGCTGCCGATACTAGGAAAACACGTGGAATAGTACATTGAACCCTCTGGGCGTTATCAGTCGAAAATCCACAAGCCTTAGCCTTATACCTTTGACCAGTCTTTGATTGTAGGTATATATTGTTAAGGTAACCTGAGCCTACCCAATTTTAGTTGACCCTCTATTTGCACGTGCACCTAAAAAAATGTCGAACTGGTATTATGAGGACCAATATAATGAATATCGACCCGAATTTCAAAATGAACATTACACGTACTATGACCATAATGCGGATAGTACTTGGGACCACTACCAACCCTCTAGAGGTTATGGTTCTTACCATAGTGATCCCAATTACTATTCACACGCTCACTAGTCGTACGAACGGGTAAATGAGCAATATTATACTGAGCAAAATGTTAGTTCTCCATCTTTGGATGATTTAATGAAGCAGTTGCAACATAATACTTCTTATGATCAAAGTCTTTCTTTATAAGATTCACTCAAAAAGTTGACTGAAAGTTCATGTAGGAGAGATATTTAATGAATTTTTTTTACGAAGATTCACTTAGGTGTGAATCATAACATAATAAAAGACTTGCAGCTTTAAGTACCGCTCTCAGTGAACTTAAGACACATTTAGATGAAATTGAAGAAGAAGAATGGTTAGCCGCTAATATTGCTCAAAACGAATTTAACTGCCAAAATAGTGTTTCCGATTTTACACTTGATAGTCATGATAAATATTTACCTAATCTAGAGGGAGATGTTAGAATTGAAGACACTATTTATTCAGATAAGGTTCAACCATCCTCATATTATTATGAGGATGAGGAAAGTATTAACGAAGAATTTGAAATTTGTAGTCATAATGACGAGGAAATTTTTACAACTATTGAACTTTATGATAACAATGATGTTTCTAGTTCCAATCCTAATAATGTTGATGATTTTTTACCTATTCAAGAGGAAAAGGATTTAACTAGAGATACCATTGTTACAGATGATGAAATATTTCCTTGTTATTATGAAGACGATGATGGTTTAGAGGAACGAGTTTATCCGGAGATTAGTGTTTTAGAGTCCAACGATTCAAAGACCATAGTCTCTGACGAAGATAATAGACTCGTAAAGATTTTAAATATGAGTGAGGATGTGTTCATAAACTGTAGGACTATTCATGATCCATTACAAAGCACTGTGTTTAATAATCCATTATATGAATATGATGAACCTCTTGGGATCACTGATTTGGAAGAAGAGGCTTTTGGGAACACCTTGGATAACCCATTGTATGGTTTTGATGATGATTCTTGTGACTCTCAAGTATCCCTGCTTAAAGTCCCTCACTCGGATCTTGACATATGTGCCTCTACCATTTTAAAAGATTATCTTCATACACTTTTCCCTGAGCCTGATTATGTCCAACAAGAAATTCAGTCGTTAGAAACTCATCCTCTGATTGATGTGGTTCATGCTTTCATTCATTTATCTTTAGAACATCGAGGACTATGTTCAATTTAAGTTTGGTGGTAAGGGAGAAAAATTTAGAAATTTTAGTTATACCAAAAACTCCAAAATCTAGAAACTTGTGAACAACTCAGGATAACACTAACCAATCTAGATAGATGGAAACAAACTTCTTGGTTGTAGGAGTTGAGGGACCAAGCTAAATGGTCCATTCACAAAGCTCAGGTGTTAGAAATAACATGATAATCGTCACCATATCATGTTTTATTTTTAATTTGTAACTTTTTGTGCTTCTCTAAGTGATTTGGTGGGGCACTAGTATCGCCTTGTTGTCGCCAGGATGAGGTAGAATGATTGAGATCAAGCCTCATTATTTTAATTGAACTTGACCAATAAATTAAAATAAATAAATAAATAAATTGACACTTGGATAACAATATGTGTGTGTTCTCCCTGTTTCCGTCGCCTAAGCAAGCGTGGAACGCAGGATCCATGGGAACTATCATGTAACCTGCTGACAAGGAGCATGCACTTAGATTCAAAGGATCTAATCATGTTGTTGGGGAAAAAAAAGAAAAAAAAAAGTAAAAATAATAATTATATATATTCAATAATTCGACCGCTGGGGCCCTTGTATATACCAGCTGAGTTGATACTAGATTCAGACCACTGGGTGCATATCTCAATCCATTAGAGTTCATCTTGGCATGATGTTCATTCATATATCTTGGGAAACATCGTTCACCTTAGTCAATATGCGCACACTTTTATCTTCATTTCCATCTTCTTAATTTGTTCATGTGATTGTGGTTGTTAGATTCCGAGCATCATGGTCCATTGTACGACTTTCTGAGCAGAGCTTTGTTTTCTTATATATGAATTTTAGTACGTTTGAGTGCAAACTCGTATAGATTAATTGGATTCAAAATAGGGTAATTCCTCCCATAGCCAAAGAATTTTGTTGCGAACTAAATAGCATGTTTGGTATCTACCCTCAATCGTTCACAAGTAGCTAGCGTTTTGCTAGCATGATGTGACTATTTTTCTCTAATAATTCTCTCGGTTCTATTTTTCTTATGTAATTACGATAATAATTTATTCACGTGTCCTAATGCTTTATTAATTGAGTTATATTTTCTTTTCAGAGATAAGCATATTATAGTGGAGTGATTTATTTTCCGAGACGCAATTAAATATCCGCAGTCGTCTTGAGTAATATTTTGAGAAAATTATAGAGAATAGTTATAAACATCTAGTATGCATAGTAGTGATGAAATCTCGAGTCCTAGGTTTTCTTTCATTTGTTTATCATTTTTTAGTATTCTTAGAATTTTTAATTTAGAATAAAATCACCAAATCAATTTTTTCATTAACACAATAATTAACTAAAAATTAGAAATTATGATTCTGAAATCCCTGTGGAACGAACCGTACTTGCATAATGTCTCATCGTCAGCCGTGTTCTTGTGGTATAAATTAAAATTCCTATAACTCATGAGTTCACTGTACGAATTTCCTTGGTTACATCATGTTACCAAAATATTCATAGTTAATTCATAATATTCTTCAATTAAACAAATCAAACTCACAATGAAAGATAACACACAAATCTACAACTTTTATTCATATTCCAAATTAATCTAACAACAATAAGGTTACCTAAATCAATCAAAAACGTGATAAAGAAAAACTGTCCAGAATTTCAACAAATATTATCTAACTTAAAACAAACATTTAACGGTTAATTTATTATGGATTACCCTAAAAATTTAACCAGAATTACCTAAGCATGTTATTTAATAACATAGTAAATTCGATCATCGATCGGAGATATAGAAGTGTATATATAAATTACTGAAACTTAACAACATAAAATCATACAAATTTAGAATCAAGAAAAACACCCAAGAAAAAGAGGTTTAGCATTCTACCTCTTATTAGCTACAATCTCCTCTAGATTCTCCATCTCCACCTCCTTCTCCTTAGGTTTTGGTTTTCTAATCTTTAATTATTTATTTTATAAAACCTATATTAATACTAATAATAATTATTATTATTATTAATACACATATTTATTATATTATTTAATATTTTTAATTGTCTTTTTAATTTCTCTTAATTTTATTTACTAATTAAAATTAATAAGGTGATTATATTTCCACTAAAAACTTATAGCTTTCCTAGTTCAAGCAACTCACCTAGACTAAGGCAGAGGAAACAACAACCTAAACGACAAGGTTAGTTAAGTAGGACATAACCCGACCCGACACGGTCAATTAAAAATACTAAATATTACACGAAAAGGTTTAGAAATTAATTAGTTACCAATAAAATTAGGATAGGTATAATTCTCTAGAAAAATCTAGAGTAAATAAGAGAAAAGTTAGGTACTAGAAATATCTAGCCTAGTTGGTTTTCCAGTAGGTTCTTATAGTCGGTCCTCTAAAATGTTCAATTAATTAGTATAAATAGGAGGCACTAGTCCTCGTTGTAAAGCATCGATCAAGAGAATCAGTGATCGAGTGAAGTAGAAACATAAATTGAGAGTTAGTAAGGTCAATGAGTGAGGTTGTGAGATAAGTGTGAGTGGATTAATTGTTCCTAACTGGTTAGGTTGTGTGAGAATTTGAGAGTGTATAAATTTTAGTGCGTAAATTAACTTGTGATTGATAAAACTAAGTTTTTTACAAATGTAATTTTGTCCATCTGTTCAACAATATGCGCCTTAGTAGCTCAGATCGAAAGATGTTAAAAAACATCAGAAAAAACCTGAATCCAAATAAGGTATTAAATGATTCGATAGAAGAGCTTGGAGGGTATATTTGGTATTTGATAAAGTTGAGTGTGTGGAAAATAATCCATATTAAAGACCATGGGCGTAACTAGCTTTGAAAATTACCTTGTAAGGATTGGGCTGCACAAGGAATATTAACCGCAAACGCAGAATCCTGAATTGCTATATAATTTGGAACTATTCTCACAATCCAAACCTTGAAAGATCAGTGAAGAGTGATTCATTTAATATTTAAGAACTTGCTGATCAGTTAGGCCAAGCATTATGATTAAGCGTTTTTCTTAACTATAACTTGAATATAGCTAAGCCAAGATCAATCAAAAAATAACTATTATAGGAAGGTCTTATTTCTTAGCTTATACCAAAATATATTTAATTAGATTTTATTAAATATATACATTATTTGTTATGTATTAAAGATAATTAAGAGAACAATTTGGAGATATAATATGGACAAAAATGGTATGTAAAAGAGTTAAAAGAGAAATATTATGAGTAAATATAGGTATAAAAAACGAAAATTAGGTTATAATTGAAGCCAAGAAAGGAGTCATAGTGATTGGCCTCAGTTATAAGGCCAGTTTCTATGCACCTCTCAAAATACCAAATTTGGTAAAAATCACCCACTATGCATCTCTCAAACCATCAAATTGACCTATCAAACGCTTAACTTTAAGAGGATGCACAACGCGTCAAAGTCTTGGTCGCTCGACAAAGACTTTATCTCTAACTTAATATTTTAAATGTTTTATATTTATCTATCCTACTTTTTAGTTATTTTAACCAACTTTTATTGTACAAGGATCCCACTAAATATATTATAATATTTAAAAACTCCACCAAACATATATAAACAACTTTTTTATTTATTAAGGGTCCCACAAAATACAATTAAATATATCATTTTACTCAAATTTGATAGTTTACCATGGTGGAGAAACACCTTTGTCCGTCCACGTGGCTGGACAAACTAAACCATTTGAGGGGGGTGCATAGGATCTGGCCTAATGTGGCTAAAACTAAGATAAAACCCCCCATAATGCTTGTCCTTAGAGCAAAGACAGTGGGGTTGGTATATTGGTTAATTTTCCAATTACCAACCCACAGTGGGATCGGAAAACCTAAAAAATGAGTTGGCAAGTAGGTATATTGGGAGGTTTACCCATCAAGGCGTTAGTTAAGTCGATCGTCTTTGTTTGAGACGATCGACTCTCATTGAGCCGCTCGGTCCATGCTAGATCGAGGCTCGGTGCAAGTCAACGACTCTCAACTCACCCCTATAAATTCAAACATTTTCAACTCCAAAATCACATCTTCTCCACTCAAAAAATATTCTAATTTCACTTCAATCTTAATCTTTCCATCTCAACTTATGGATCCTGAAGTGGAAAATGAAGAAGCACAAATGATAGGGGAAATATGACTCCAACAAGCTTAAGGAATTATGCTACATATTAATCAGATGGATGAAGATTCAGACGATGATAGTGGAGACACCGAGAGGAAGGACATCAACAAATGATGCGTGATTATTTTATTAATAAAATTGTGTAATTTGATGAAGATTTTCAACGTCGCTTCCGCATGCCACAACAATTGATCATGAGGGTCATTGGAGAGCTTTGGCGGGTAAACCCTAAATTTAACTATCAATTTGATTGACTAAACATACGAGGACATAGTCCTGAATAAAAAGTTACTGCAGCCCTAAGGTTTCTAGGTTGTGGTGTGCCGGAGGATGTCGGTGATGAATATTGTCGTATGACAAACACAACAGCATACGAAAATCTCAAAATGTTTTGCGAAACTGTAGTCAACCCTTTTGGTCCACGTTTTTTACGAAAACCAACGCAAGATGATGTCGACCGACTAGTAGTTGAAAACACCAAAAGAGGATTTCCCGGAATGCTAGGTAGCCTTGATTGCATGCATTGAGTGTGGCACGGATGTCCTTATGCATGGCAGGATCAGTATAAGGATCACTTCACCAAACCAATTGTTATTTTGGAAGCGGCGGCCTCTTATGATTGCTGGATATAGCATGTTTTTTTTGGACTACTGGGTTCAAATAACGACATCAATGTGTTGCATAAATCGCCTCTGTTTGAAGAGATGAAGTATGGAACTGCTCCAGCTTCAAATTTCACCGTCAACGACAATAACTATCAGAGTGGGTATTTTCTGGCGGATGGAATTTATCCACAGTGGTCAACTTTAGTTTAAGCTTACGCTTAGGTAAACCATGGTGAACGTGCAAAACAACATTTTAACGGGAAGCATATGGCGGTTAGGAAGGATGTCGAACGAGCATTTGGAGTTTTGAAGTGGAAGTTCCATATAATTTGTGGGCCATAACGTTCGTTCAAACTAATAGAAATGAATAGGGTTATGCTCACCTGCATCATTTTGCATAATATGGTAATCGAGGAAACTCGCCGAGATCCCACTTGGACAAGTTATCCACATCAGGATTTAAGGAGAGATGTTCAACCCCTTCACGGTGTACCAGCAAGAGAGTACAAAATGGTAGAAGCGAGAATTAAACACAGAGGATTATATGCTAGGCTAAGGGAACATCTCATCGCACACTTGTGGGCTGATTTTGGAAGAAGAAACCCTCACAGGATTTAGTTTTAGTTTTTGAACCTTTTATTATTTCAATCATTTTATTTCTTTTATTTTAATTGGATTTATGTAATCTAGGTATCAAATATTAAAATTAAGGATCAAATTGGTGAAAAAATAACACTGCAATTGAAATGAAATGGATTACATCTAAATTGAAACATTGAAACAAAGGCTTACATAAAAAAAAACAAAAAAAACTAGCACTAATCATCCAGTGGAACAATGGCATTACTGATAAGCCCATTCTCCTCATCAGAATCAACGTCAACTGAATCTGAGCATTGTTGTTCCTTCTGTGCTTCAATTTTATTTATTTATTCTTGCCAGAGTCGCAGTTGCGTCTGATTCATCTTTGACGTGTCCATTCCCTAGATTCCTCTCATGGAGCATTAAAAAGATTATGTTCAAGAGCCTTGCGACCTCTCCTAATTTCATCAGCCATTTTCTTGCGTTCTGCCATTTTACCAATATCAGTCTTTTCTTATTTTTCAAAAAATTCTTGGAAGTTGACATCTGAAGTTGAAGATTCAGTGGTTTCTTGAGCCGCCTTTTTGATTTTAGCTTTCTTGTTGCCTGATCCATCGTATCTTTCCGTATTTCCATTAACATTAAGATTATTATTTGCATGTTGGAATGCGGTTGCGTTGGGTTGTGGGACTGAGCCTGTTTCTGGTGAAGAATAAGTAAACGAAGACCCTTGAGAAACGTTTGCCGTCTCGTAAGGGGATTGCTTTGGTACTTGATATCTATTCAACAGTTCAGGGTTAAATCGGTTCAGGACTTTGAGAATATGGAAACATTCTTCGAAGTTGAAACTCGAATTTTCTTTGAGTTTCCATGCCTCTCGAGTTTTTCGCATCTGCAGTTTCAACATTTAAAAATTAGTCATACAATAACTTGATAATACAAAGTTTTAAAAATCAATAATACATTTTGAAATGCAACTAACTTACTATATCGGCTTCAGTATCACCGCTTCTTCTTTGGCGATTCACTTGCATCATCACACCTACCCAAGCGCTCACGACTTTGCTGATTACATGAAAACGACCTGACAACCCGTTGAAGTCACGTTTACTTGGATTCCCAATTTCCTTATAAAGAATTCAAAAAAAAAATTCCAAACGTTGCAGCCTGTTGACTAACACCATTGACGGCATCAAGCGTACATGATACATATCATTTGCATATAGTTTTATCTTCATTGAGATTAAACCTTGGACCACGAGGCTTTTGTGAACCCTTTCCTGATTCAGTATTCTGTGTTTGTGATGAGATGGCCATTGTTTATTCTGATTTTTTTTAGTAAAAGTTGAGATCAAGAATTTGAGATGGAAAGATTAAGATTTAAATGAAAGTAGAAGATTTTTTGAGTGAAGAAGGTGTGATTTTGGAGTTGAAATTGGTTGAATTTATAGGAAGAAAAGTTAGAGCCGTTGGGATCTAACCGTTGTCTAAGCATTAAGAGCCGCTCGGCCTATATTGCGCCTTTTAACCCATTCCCTACTACCCAAAACCGAATTTACCCATCCAACTGGTTTGACATTTTGATAAAAAAAATCAATCCCCACTGGAATTGCTATTAAAGCTTGGTTTTAAGTTTTACATTATTGTTTTTTTATTTTTATTTTTTAAGCAAATTTTACATTATTGGAATATCTACCAGTGCTTGCCAAGTTTAGAATTGTCAAAAACATAAGAAATAGGTAACCAAAATTGCAAATTTCATCTCCCTTTCCGATCAATTTTTCTTGGTATTCCTGAGATTCATTTCTAGCCTCACATTATGATTACACAAGAAAATTAGTGCATCACCAACAATCATAAATACAATATCTCATTCATTTGAATCAAACTCTTACAGTTATTATCTAGTAATGAAAGACATAAATGTTGTATTCAATAACAGCATCACCACTAGTAACATTCACTTTCTGAGTCCGGACTTGAACATAACCACGAGCAAATCGGAATAGCCCGGCACCACCAACAATCGGCATTTCTCGAACTTTTTCCGATAGTAATGCATCTCTTCCCATGATACTTATAGTACTACCACTGTATTCACCAACCATGAAAGCAAAATTCATATTCACTAACATAGCCAATTCATTTATTCCAGCTGATGCATAAAACCCCTGAGCTCGTCCGATAAGTTTCGAACTCAATTCCGGTCCTTCTGTTAAGGGATCATCCATCATTACAACACCTCCAAAAAAAGTTGAGGAGTTTCTTGTTGTTGGTGCACTTGCAACTTCAATTGCTGTAGGATTTGGGCCAGAGACAATATCATGCCTATACATGAGAAAATGACTGAGTTTTTCCTTTTTGAGTCCTAACTCTGTTGGATTTACAGCTCTACCAAAAGTTTGCAATTCCCCATCTACTGCAACAATATTATTGATGCAGAAGATTGCAAAGAGGGATAGAGTTGCAAGTGAAAAAGCAGTATTGGGATGGATTTTAGCCATGCCACACTGATAATCAAGGAAGACTATATCAGAGTTTAGATAGAGATGATATAGAATAGGGAATGCTGAAAATGGAAGTGATGATGATAAAAGGTCGACTTCTTAGGACTCCATGATATTATTCTTTACGATGTTGAAAGATGATAAGCCCATAGGGTGGGTGGGGATAATATAAATATTTATCCACTTGGCAGAAAAAAATCAAAACTATGAGGGAAGAAAATGACAAGGCCAACATGTTACATCGATCGAGAAAAATTTAGAAAAAAAATAGGTGAAATATCTGGAGAAAAATCTGCATGAGACAAATTAAAGATGGAGAGAGATATTAACAAGAGAGAATTCTTGGGGTTATGTTCATGAAGGGTCAAGTACTCAAGTTCGCATGCAGCATGATTTCCATCTCTATATTTGTTTATTTCTTGAGGAGTTTTTTATTACTTTGGACTGACAAATAGTGCTGTGCGTGTGATGTAATGGCGACGTGGTATGTTTTGCTCATCAATTGATTTTTACTATGCACACTTGGTATACATCCGCATTTATTTAACAGGTTATCATTAAAGGGAGATTAGGGAGCAATGGATATGGCCGGAGTGTTCACACGTTAAGTCTTTTTTAAAATGAGTTAGTAGAATGGTAAAATAGTAGTTTTGCTACTACGATGGTTAAGTAGTGTTTTAACAAGACATCAAGGAGCACATATTTAAAGGATGAAATTTACACAATTTTTTTTTTTGGAAATGTTAGTTTTCCGGATCTTCTTCCGAATGTTTTTTCGATTAGAGATTTAATGGTCCTCATCCAAACTCTCTATCATTAGAATGATAAAAGATAAAGGTGGGTCGAGAAAAAAAATTTCGGGAAAACTAGCATTTCTAAAAATAAAAATGGATCAAAATAACCAAAAATGGACTAAAATTAGGCCTGGAAACTGAGGCAGATGGCACACAATCTGGCATCCTAGTGTTCCCTGCTCGCATTATATTTCAAGCGAAATTTTGGTTTCTGAAGAAATAAAAACACTTCTACTTCCACTATTCAAACACCCTGTTAGTAAATCCAAACATCTCACTTATGTTCCCCTTTCCCTTCATGTGAAACCGGAACGAATTTCCTAGCCTAAACTTAACTCAGAACCGGTTTATCACTCGAGTTAGTTAGATATAAAACGTGTCATCCTCATTATTGACACTTGTCTATTCACTTCAGAACCAAAAAAATTCATTTCAATAAATTAATACTTAATGAAGAAGAATCGAAATCTAACATCCATGAGAAAAGAAGAAAAAAAAAGGTTGAAGGTACAACCCCTGTACCACCTGACCTTTAAAACCATGGCCTCATCAAATCTTGACAAACCCCATGATCAAAACTCACATCATGATCGATCAACACTAGAGAAACAACAATCAACATCAAATGTATTTCGCTTACTCTTGATGAAGGTCAACAAAACATGGTCAACAACAAGAGCTTGGGGTCAATGAATATGGATGAGTTTCTTAATAGTATTAATTGTAATGTAGACATCAACAGTGAAGATGGTAATAATAATCTCTTTGTAAACCCATCATAAACAGAATCCAAACTTCTTCCTCCTACACTTTCTCTAAAGACCGTTGATGAAGTTTGGTCTGAAATTTACCCTACTGGTGGTACTAACCCTGTGGTAAATGACGATAATGCTCAACGTCAAAAAACTTGTGGAAAGATGACACTTGGGATTTTTTAGTCAAAGCAGGGGTAGTACGGGAAGGTAGTAGTAATATTAATAAATCTGGATCTTCATCAAATTCAGTCGAGAATGAATTACGGGTAGAACCCGGACGATTAAATCTCCCGAAATTTGATAGGCAGCAACCCGTTTTGATGGGTCATGGAGGTGGTATTTCTGACAATACGGACAGTGTTAATGGTGGTGGTGGATCTGTACCGGTTGTAGGGGATATGTCTAATTCAGGTATGTATGTTGGTATTGGTGGGAGTAGAATCGGTAGACATGTCAGGTAATTCAGGTATGTATGTTGGTGTTGGTGGGAGTAGAATCGGTGAACATGTCCGGTGTGGTGCGGGTCAGATGTTAAACCCGACAACACCTGGTGGTGCAGGAGTGTATTACGGTAATCAGGCGGGTCAGAATCAGTCCGAGATGGAGATGGACGTGGGACGTGGAGAGGGAGAAGAGATGTAGAAGTAGTAGGGCGACGGATGACGACGGCAGCGGTCCGGTTGAGAAGGTTGTCGAGCGGAGACAGAGGCGAATGATTAAGAATCGAGAAGCTGCTTCCCGATCCCGAGCTCGGAAACAGGTGCATGTCTTTAGAAGTGTTGTTTTTCCATTAATGATGCCGGCTCTGTATAATAGTAGTAGAGATAATTTATGTTCAATGCAGGCATATACAGTGGAGCTAGAAACTGCACTAGACCAGCTCAAGGAAGAGAATGCTCGTCTCAACCGAACTCTGGTACACACTTATTATTCTTCCTTTCACCTTTTAAGCCTCTTTAAGTATAAATTCATCCGCAATAAATTAATAATCTCGTCGAATTATTTAAAAATTTCCATTAGTATTTTTTTTGATCGATATAGTCGCTCGACGGTTTTATCGCTGTACTATAATGACATCGACGACTTTATCAGTGTATTATAATGACATCGACGACGATGATCACCCTGTATTTTTAACCAAAGAAATCAAGACCTTGGTTAACTGGTTGTCCCCAAGACCAAAGGCTTGACAGACAAGATGTTGGTGTTTCTCAATGATTTTTGGATCAAATGGTATTTTTTTCACTTAGATAGGTTAGATAGGGGGTGTATGTGATGTGATTTTAATATAGTGGTAAAAAGGGTTTGATACTTAAAGTTGTGAAGATTTGATTTTTAAACTTAATTTTTAATAACTAAAAATAAAACAGATTAAAGTAAAGTTGATTTAAAAGTGATGGGAAGAATCAGGACTAAGGATTCCACTTTTAACCAATAACTCAAGTGATAAAATTGTACAATTTTTATTTTCAATTTAATTTAAATATGTCAAAGATAGGTTTTTGAAAGAATAATTGTAAATCGTAAGCATGAGACATCAAGAGTTTAAAACCAAGCATGACCTATCAAAAGCAAACATAATTATTTGAGAAAAACCATTTTTTTTTAATTTAATGCAAGGCAAATAATAATAAAAGAATTATAAAATAAATAGATAAAATAGAAGTTATCACTTAATTATTGGAGAAAAAGTTTCCTCTGTCGCTCCAGTGATGGTGATTAGCTCATTGTATTGGAAACACACTCAAAATAATCTTTCATTGCTCAAAAAGTACTTACAATGATTAAAAAAAGTAACACAGACGTTTATGGAACAGGAGAAAAGATCGGACGTAAAGTGTAGTAGAAGAACAATTGTTGAAGCAGCTGAAGCAGCAACTGAAACAACGACAATTTGCTGGCGCCATATGTTCTTCAGCTGTTCTTCCTTTTCGACAGCAGCAGAAAAACCAAGTTTCCTGTCTATTTTTCGGTGATTCTCTCTGGCTCTTCCCCCTGGCTTCCTCCCTTCTCTTTGGTATATATAGGGTTATTAAACCCTAGAGAGTCTTCTAAAGTGATTAAAACTCCTAAAACAACTCCAACTCAGTCTCTAATTGTGCGTTATCCGAAACAGAACCAACTCTGTTTTTCCGTCCAAATTCATCACTGTTGGCAATTTTTCCGACTGAAACTCCAATCTTCGACGTGTACATATCATATTTATGTTGTGACACCAACTCAACAGCAGTTTCTTCACAATGCAACTAGGGTTCCCGCCATATTCGGAATTTTGAAATCAAAAGGGGGTGCCCCCAATCCAAAATGTGGTGCCTTTATTAATTCTCTATGGGTGCTTTTATCACTTTTTGAGTCAATTTTTTGCAAATTATTTATTTCTCAGAAATACCTAAAAAGACATAATAAGTACAAAATCGAACACTATTAAAATAGATAATCGAGCGAAATTTAGACACAAAAATGTGTATATCAGTATGTAATTGGGTTTTGCATGCAGGTACGAGAAATGAAAGGTTTGAAAGGTAAAACATTTTGGGGAAACGCAGGCCACGACGCCAACCGCAAAATTGAAAATGTTGGGAAGGATGTGGATCTTGCCGGCTAATTAGTTGCTTCACTAATTGCGGTGAGTGAATTTAGTGGTGAATTAAGGCGTATACATGGTGCAATACATGTACTAGTTATTAATCTAATAATGTAGGTGATTTCCTAGTTTATAAATGTAGATTAAATAAGTCTTGTGTAATGTTTGTTGTCTTAACTTTTAATAAGCCAATGTTGTGGTATTATTATATTATTAGATTTGTGCTCGTGCTATGCATCGGGTATATTTAATTTTCATAACAATTATCCATCGATAGAATTTTTGATTTGGTGTGATGGGGCTTCTTCCCGTCCCGTTTTTTGATTTGGTATGATTGAGTTTCATCTTGTCCCGTGACGGTTGGTTGAAAAGTTCATCAACCGTTAATAACGGTTTGGTTATTTAATTTTACCATAAATGTTAATATTATAGGAGAATTAGTCATAGAACTCATCATCAGAATCATGGGCACGTTGAGAATGATGAATTATGGCATCCGGTTTGTTCTGCAACTCTCTTTTGCAGGACCTCTCCGTTCCAAATATAGGAGAGACCATTACACTGTTTTTTAATTTAGTTATTAGTTATTGTATTATTTAAGTATTTGAATTTATACAATGCAGTTGACTGAACACATGGATGTTTCAGTCCCGGTTTGTAACGAATTTTAAAATTAATTTGGTTTCTTTTTAAAAAAAATAAACGAATTCAAAATTTAATTTGTTTGTTTCAGTCCCGGTTTTTAACGAATTCCAAATTTAATTTGGTTTCTTTTAGAAAAAAGAAAAACGAATTCAAAGTTGAATTTGTTTTCCTTTTTTAAATTTAACGATAGCCGTTTATTAAAGATAATTAAACGTAGATCGTTGATTTACGGTGTTGTCCACCTATTGTAGGTGACGTTCACCCGGTATAATTAAAATTGGGTGTAAATAAAGTGTAATAGTTTTAAAATAAAATAATCAATAGGAGAGTGAGTTTCTCAAATTCCTAAATATTTATATCAATCAAATTATGTCAAATGTTTTCAGCAAAACGCACGTTCCACCAAAAGCTAAAAAAAATTATTTCGGTTAATAGAAAATAAGGGTTTTTTCACCGTTAAACGTGAGAGTTTTATTTATCTAGGTCTTTAAATTTTTAGATTATTTTTAATATCTGTTATGATTTGGTAGAATTAAAAAAATCCGTTTTTAAGGCAGACTAACGGTGCTGTCATGTTTAGCCTAGGTTATTGGTTCTTTTAAGTGCCGTTCCAAAAGCATACATAAACATGTATATTCAATGTGTCGGTGTGTGGTTGGATAAATAAAAACATATATGGGATAGTTAGGAATATTTTCACGGAACATTATCGATAATATGTGATCGGACCGGAAATGGGCTTGGACGTAGATCCCAACACAATGTATCAGAATTAATGCGTGCAAGTATATATATATAGGGAGAGCCGTCAAAATCACCCCGGAAAAACCCTAGATTCTCAAAATCCTCCACTACGCACCACCAGCTTCCTTAATTTTTCCTCAGCAGTCTTCGAAATCATCTTAGCTTTAACAACAATAGATTCACATAAAGTATGCGGCAGAACATAACAACAATGAGTTCATGCTCCAAAGCGAATGGTGATGATTTACCACCTGATGTCTTATATGATATCTTCATTCTTCTTCCATTAAAGCTCTTATATAAATTCAGGTGCGTTTCAAAGCTATGGAATTCTCTTTTATCTAACTCATCATTCATGAACGAAGCATTCAAATTGTCGACCATCGTTTATGACCTCCGCCGCGATGATGATCACTTTTCTTCAAGAAACTACTAATTGAAACTCTTTCATACTCACCCTCCAAACCTTGATCACTACAACTTCATAAACGATCATGACGGGTTTTCCTTTCAATTCCTATTAGATAACTCACACACATTCATTAACAATAACAGTGAAATTGAAAGTAAAAGCGGTTTCCCTTTGAACAATCTGGTTCCCAAAGTACAACTTGTAGGTTCGTGTGTTAATGGTCTAGTTCTTTACATGTTGTGTCCATGTGCAGATCTTCTTACACTACCTCGTCACTTGAATTTCAATGTAGGTAATCCGCTTACCAAACAATGTGTCTCACTTCCTCCTCGCCCTGGGAAAAATTCTCTACACTGGAATTTTGTCAGCTTGGTATCTGAACAAACCTCAACTACTAGTAACTTCAAGGTGGTTTGTTTTGCATATACATACGTCAGTCAGAGTCGCACTACCAACTTGGAAATATTTTCTTCTGATACGGGTGAACAGAGAGCGTATACGTATAGAGATCACAGCTGCGAACCATCAATTTCTTCAGATTTTCATCCTAATGTGGTTCTCCGCAGTGGAGTCTTGTACTGGACTGATATCCTCGTAAGTAAGTCTGATTATGTCGTCGTCATAGCTTGCAATCTCGAGAGCAAAGAAATTCCAAGGGATACGTTATGGTTAATTCACTTGCCTAAGGATATAAAAAGCTCCATTGGTGGGTTTTTTGGGGTGTCAGAAGGGTACATCTACTATGGCTATGTTAATCACACAACAACAACAAGTGTGCCGGGTGTTGGAGAATATTCCTGTAACAGTAAGCAAACCAAACAGAAACTTGAAAAGAGTTAAGGGTTAGAACAGATAACACACTTCACAATCACACTAGCACAGAGAGATGAAGTCGCATGTTCAACAGACTGCCCTTAACTCGATATTTGTCAGGTACACCTTTGGAAAAGTGTTGCTATACCTTTAGAGATGACAAATCGAATCCAGGGTTCAGTGGAAAAGTCGTCAGGTCAGTGGCTGCGACTGGGGTAAATAAAAATATGACTTCTGTTTTTCTTTTAAAGAAGAAGAAGACTGTTGAATTTTCAAACGGTCAAAATTCATTTAATTAAACATATTTAATTCGAGATATTTAATTAAAAGATTTTGTTTATTAAACCTGATTTAATTTTATAAAAACAAAACGGTAAAATATTTAATGTATAGAATTAAAATATAAAATCGTTGGATCTTTGATGGGTACACGTATGCACTGGCAGGCACACGCAAGGCACACGCCAATGGTCACACCAAGGCTCAAACCAATGGTCGCACCAAGGCTCGCACCAATGGTCACACCAAGGCTCGCACCAAGGGTCGCGCCAATGGTCGCACCAATGGTCGCGCCAAGGGTCGCGCCAAGGATATCTCACCTATTAAAAGTCATGTTTACCCCTGAATCACATTTTTCCGATGCGAAGGGTAGATGATTCAACGATCCTGAAAGCGGTGTAACGATCCTGAACCGTCTCAATGAACCTAAAAGCGGTGTAACGATCCTGAACCGGACTCGACGAACCTGAAAAGTGTTATAGAAGGTCGATTATGCACCAACCAAAAACCCCAAGACACTTGGAAATGATGAACCCTTTTGGGGAATGATGTACTGAACCTGAAAATGGTGAAACGATCCTGAACCGAAATCGACGAACCGGAAAAATGATATAGGAGGTCAACGTGGCTATAAATAAAGGGTAAATAAGTAAACTTTAGAAAAGTAAACTAGTGTTGCATAACCTAGATAGAAAAGCTAACGGTGAGGGCACTTTTAAAAAAATTTAAATATCGAGGGTAGTATTCTAACATGGGTCAATAAAACGGGATACTTTATCAAATTTCTCTCATAAGAAAGTATAGAGAATAGAAATGAGTTGCTATTGGGTTCGAATCCCCTTTGATAATTATTTTGGTGAAAAATCTTTATAAAAAAGTAAAGAGAATAGAAATGAGTTGTTATTGGTTCGAATCCTTTGATAACAATTTCTAGGAATTACTAGTTAATCCTATTTTAAAGACTCATTTAATGTCTAGTCCATCCATGAGAGATGGTTTAATCGGTGGTCCCAAAAACATGTTTTTGGACCAAAAATATTATTCCCAAGACCAAATACATGTAAAAATTGTTATGTGCTTTTTTAAATACCTAAAATATCCCCACCCTTATATATATCTGTTATGTTGATTGAACCCTATCTATTATGTCTTCATACTTTTTTTTTTTCTCGATTGAATTTTTACGGTGGAGGAAGAGAATAAGAAAAGCAAGTGATGGTGAAGAAGAAAATTCGAGAATAAATCCATGAAAAATAAGAAAGAGGAGATACAAATTAATAAATTTTAAGTTTTGTTTAAACTTTTTAATCTTCTTCTTCATCTAGATCTGATTTCAACGTTGGAAGATGAAGGTTTTATTCCAACGATATGATTTAGTCGATTAAAGTGATAATTACTTTTTTTTTTGTTTGCTTTTAGTTTGATTTCATTCTTTTTGTTAATTTTATCTTTGACTAAATTGTATTGGTTTTGATCATACATCTTTTCATTCAGTACGTACTGTCGGATCAATATGTATTGTTGGATCATACATTTTTTTCCTTCAGTATTATTGGATCAGTACTTATTTTCCTTCAGCACATACCAATATGTACCGAAGGATCATACATGTTTTCCTTCGGGTACATATTTTCCTTCATTACATATCAATATGTATTGTTAGGTCAACATGTACTGTTGGATCTACTCTATTTTTTTGTGTACTCTCTTCTTCTACTGTATTTTTTGTATATTCTCTATACTCTTCAATCTTGTTCTCACCATCATTCACCTAAATATAGATTTCTTTATAGTAAATAGGGGTTTTTGATGATTTCTTCATTGTAGATCTAGGTTTTGATGATTTCCTATAATCTAGGTTTTTGTTTATATGAAATTGAGATTTCATTGGTTTTTGGGTTTTGATTTCGTTGGTTTTTCATTCATTTTTTGTTTTTTGATTCCCTGTATGTGGGTTTCGAGGGATCGTGAAGAGTGGGGAAGAAGGTGATTTTGTTTCTCACGCATGAAATTTGGGCATCTAGGTAATTTTTATATTTTTGGACCTCCGACTAAAACTTATATCCGTCTGGACCCTAGATTAAATGGATCATGGGTTTTTGGACCAACCAACAAATTTCCCTAACAATTTTGATGAAAAATCTTTATAAAGAAGTAGGGATGAGCAACGGGTGGAACCCGTGAACTTGGTGCCACCCAAATCCAACTCATCGAAATGGCGGGTATTAGATTTGCATCCATATCCAATTCATCACCCACGGATTTAACACCCATGGATGGGCGGGTGGGCGGGTTGGATATGGGTAAATCCACGGATTTCATGCATTTATTAGGAAAAATAAAAATAGTTAACATGTTAACAAAAAAAAAACTAATTTAAACATTAAACTACTGAAATTTAATTAATATATTAAATTATTACAATATAACAATGTTAAAATTATAATAATGTCATCTCAACAACCAAAAATAAAATTTAACAGTATATATTAAATACTGCTTGCTTGCCAATTTGAATCATCGGTATAATTAGGCTAAAATGAAAACATAAAAAGTATTATAGTACCTGCAAAATACACATATGTCTCTATGTATTTTATAAATTTCCTATTTACCCTTAAATATATCGGGTGTGGGTATCTAATGGATTCTATACTTGCACCCGTACCCAATCCATTATTTAATGGATTCAAAATTACATTCATGTCCAACCCGTCTATGAACGGGTTAGGTGTCCACCCACCAAACTGCGGGTAGATTGGGTTGGATTGGCGGGTTTGGGTTCATATGCTCACCACTAAAAGAAACAAAGAATGTAGATGAGTTTCTATTGGGTTTGAAAATTCGTTTAAGTGAAATGGGCCTTGTAACTCAGGAGTGTAATGGGCTATACATGGACGTGTGTACACAAGTATCAGACGTATTATACAACCGAATTATTCACGGATTCGTATAATTCACGTATTATTCAGTAGGGCCGTATAAAACGCGTAACCTGTTCGGAGTTGGATTAACGTGCGTATAATTTGGTCCCGAATGATAAGGTAAAATACTCGAATGATATGGCGAACTGCTAATTAGGGAAAAGACAATAAAGCAAACAGATTAAAAGACACATGCGATTTACGTGGTTCGTTGTTAAAACCTATGTTTATGGGGATGTATTCACCATGTATTAATGAGTTTTTTTTTTCTTCTTCTTCAAGATGATAGATACATATTTTCAAGAACATGAGGAGTTGGGGAAGCTACATATATAATGATCTCTCTCATGTCATCTCAAATATTTTCCAACCCTTCTTTCAGTACTCCAACTTCCCTTTTATAGCAAAATCAAAAATAATGCATGCAATGGAGAATCCAGAAAAAAAGTTCAATGGTGACACAATCTATTCTTGAAGATCATAATAAAAAAATATAAATGGAAAAATCTCATATGCCGGTAAATAACTAAATTAAATACCATAAGGGTCATTCAAACTGGAAATTCATACGAATAAAATTTATAGTGAAAAGAAAGTCTGATCTAACTAAGTGCAAGGTTCGTTCAAACATAAAAATAAAACTCAAAAATAAGAGAAAAATTCAAACAGTCAAATATTATTCATTATCCAACTGAAAATGGTGGTCAGCAATCTGAAAAATCAGAATTGGATCAATATCTAAGTGACTGTCCCTATATGTCAACAATTTGACATCTAGCAGTATTGGAAAGGCCAAGAGCTACGATACCCAAATCTTACAAGAATGACAGCATATATTTTAGTAATTCATTTTTCAACGGTTGCTTCAGAATCTGCATTTAGTCTTGGGGGAAGGGTACTTAACCGATATCGCAGCTTCTTATTGCCTGAAAGTGCCGAGGCATTGATAACAACTCGTGATTGGATATATGGAATTGGTAAGTGGCGTAAGTCTTTAAGTAATGTAAAATTAGCTGCAATTCTAGTTAATAATATATTTATAAGATTGATATTTGCTTATTGTCAATTCTTTGTAGGAGCTGAATCCACTGATCTTGTGGAAGTGAAAGACAATAAGATTAGTGAGGATATATTGGGATTTAAGTCAAAGAACAACAACGAGGCAGTAAGTTCTTATGCATCTAATTAGTATGCATACTTCTGTAATTAAAGCGGGTAATTATGCAAATTCTATGTATTGATTATATATTTTTGTTTGATTTACTTTTTGCTTGAAATTACAAATTCATATTGGAGTGAATTAAAATGATACACTTCTAAAACTCAAGAAAGACATAGAAAAAGAATATTTTTTGGACAAGATTTTGGACTTATCTTATTTATCAATGTCTCCCATTTTTATATAGATATGAATGGAGATATAACATATAGATATAGTATGAATATATTATATATGTGTGTATACAGTGCATATGAAATTATAAAAGGTTTCAGGTTGTGATCCAAGACTTCAAGTCAGTTATAGTAGCTTCATCTTGTCCACTTTTGTGTATCAAAGTACAAAGAAAACAACATAATATGATAGATTTAGACTTGGTCACTTGGAGGATTACTTCCTTATGGATCATAACTTTATGTCCTGATTAACAAACATGATACATTTTGTGCAGGAAATGATTATTAATATTATGGTCTCCACTTCACTAGCGATGGAGCTCAAATGTTCGATCGACTGACAGGAGTGTTCTATTAGAGGCCGCTTGATATAAAAGTAGAATTTTATAATTTTATTTGGTTTTATATATGTATTCAGTAACTTTGATTTGGTGTATTTTAATCGTGTTAGTTTTAGCATATCGTATTTTATATATATTTTTTACTTTTTAGTCTTGAGGCTTTTCTTTTCAGTATAAAAATACTAAAGTGTAAATTTACTTGGGCCAGCCCGCCAGAGCTAACCCGCCTAGGGTCAGAGTTGGGGTTTTAGGCTTGTTCTTAAATAGTACTATGGCTAGGGTTGACCCTAACCCGACCACGAGTTGGCAAGCTAGGGCTGGGTTGTCCCTAACCCGACCTGTCTAACAGCTCTAGTTGGATCTACATCAGATAACGGTTGGTTGTAAGTATGATTTGCATTAACGTTTGATGCAATTCGAAGCTGCCTTGTTTTTTTCTTCCCAAAGTGTTCCAGATTATAATTAGATCAACGGTTAGGTTATATGCGCGAATTGGAATGTCGTTGAGTGCAATTTGGAACTGTGTTTTCTGACAGATTGAGCGCAATTTCAAAATGCGTTGAGTGCCAATCGGACTGCCTCCATCACTTGGAATTTAAACTCTCTTCTATAAAACCTTAATACATTCATTCGAAAAAATACGAATGATCCAATTTAAAAGACATTAGATTTCACACTCCACATATTTTTCAAACTAGGAATAATTTAGATTCCACCATAAAACTTAGTATTATAAAAACGGAACATCCATAAATTTTATATCTTTTATATTAATATTATTATCAATGAATGTCATGATATGTAAATCTACTGTTTTCACATTAAAAATAGCTAGTAAATAACAAGTGTTAGTTAGTTAAAGCGCCCATAAGTAAAACGTGCTAAAAAAACACAAGTGGAGAAAGAAAATATAATTACGGTGGACAAGAAATAACAACAAATTATTGATAGATAGAATCAACCATGTTGAGATACACATTCTCACTACCCAAGACCCACAAATCGAACGGCTACAATTCACGCTTACGATATCTTTAAGAACAAAAAAAAATATATTCTCTATCTCCGTTAAAGAGATATCCCCTCTCCCTTGACTTTTGTCTTCATGATGACATCTTTTTGACTCCCCAAATTTCATCATTATTTCAATCTCAATTTAGGGATTTAGTGGGTTCAATTCACACTCAATCTGACGATTTAGGGATTCAATTGATGTCGGTAAGTTAACTTCCGGATCAATAATTCAATCTTCTCGGCCTTCAATTGATGTGTATAATAAGTTAAGGTTTTAGGGTTTTTTGAAGTGAGTAATGTCAGGAAGATTTGAAGGTACAGAAGGAGGATCATCATCAACATTGACTACTACGACAACTACAAACGGAGGACGGAACTATACTTCATCTAGTCCGACGTTGTCAGGACGAGGAGGAGGTGGAGGAGATGTTACTGGGATATTAAGTTCTGGTTCTACTACTTCATCTAGAGAGAGTACAACATTGTCATCAGTGGGTTTGTTACCGCATTTATCTCAGTGTATCATGTTGGATACTATTACATTGGATGATCAGAACGGTACTAGGTCTGGTGAAGTAAGGAGGATTTTTGGTGTTGCCGAGGAGAATTCTGTAGCACAGTTTAAGGCGGGGAGTCCGCCGGTGGTGGAGGATGTAAGAAGGTTTAGAGGTAGTTTGGTGGAGACTTCTACTAAGGCCAGGTAAAATTTTAGAATTCTTGTGATTTGTGTAGTTTTAATTGCATTATGTGTTTTGCGCCGCTTCGAGTGTAGAAATGATGGTGTGGTTAGCTGGGGATGTTGTGAATGAGGAAGTTATCGTGTAGACAAAGTGGTTATATGAATAGTTAGGAGTGAATGTTTGATGTTTTTTTGAATGCCTTGCGTGTTTTGTACTGTTGGAGTGTGGAATTGACTAACAGTTTTGTTAATGAGGAGTTTAATTTGTGGGCAAAGTAGTAAGGATTGTTAGGACTGAATCTTTGATGTTTTATATTTTTGAACAGGGATAGAGTGAAGAAAATGCAGGAATCTGTGTTAAAATTGGATAAATATAGGTATGCTTATCCACCAAAGCGTAGAGCTAAGCTGTCATCTAGTGGTGCTACGGATGCAATGTCGGTGGGGAATCAGATTCAGCAGAACCCACTGGAGCTTGTGAATCAAAGACTGGATAAGAATATTGGTTTGAATAAGCGTGTTCGTACATCAGTAGCTGAAGTAAGTTTTTGTATTGTAATCTTTAAGGGTCTTGCAGTACTGGTGTATTTTTTTTCGTATGGTTTTGCAATTGTATATGTTTCTTCAATGCTAAATGAAGTCATGCAGCAGTTGTTTTTATAGGTTTCTGACCAATGTTGAATATACTAATATTGTTATGTGAATTGTCATTTTTTCATCTTGCTATTCTAAATTTCGTTAATACCATTTGCTGAATCCGCAATTAGTTTAATATATCCTTAGTTCCTCTCATTTCTTTAATTTCAGTCGGAAGCTAGGAATATTGCACTATCAAGACAATCTGTAATTTTGGGCAAGGACAGAGATATGCTTAAAAGCACCAGTGGAGGAGGATCAGTGCAGGATGAACAAAAGATCCGAGGAATGCCTGCTGGAGGGGACGGGTGGGATAAAAAGATGAAAAGGAAGCGTTCAATTGGTGCAGTGGGTAATAGGGCAGTGGATGGTGATTACGAGCCAAAACGAGCAATGCATCAGAAGCCTACTAGTGATCCTAGGTCACGATCTCTTGATCCACTTGGCTTCGGGTAAATTCACATATTTCTCATTAACCAAATAGGTTGTGGAAGGCCTTTTTTTGTGGTTCCATCAGCTGTTTCTGTTGAATGTAGTTATGTGTCTGTTAGTAGTTGCTTGAAGATAGATTGCTGGGATAAAATTGGTTTTCTTAATCTGAATTTCTTTTGACACCTGCTTTTATATAGTAGAACAAGTACATCTGTCTAGGTTAGGCATCTATTACTTTATTTCAATGGATTTTTATTAACCCATAAATTGTAGAGGACGACTGAATCTTACAGTGTATCTTGTTCTTTTTAGTTGCTGATCCCTTCTATAAAGTTATCTCTGTTGAGTGACAGCATGTTAACATGGTATCTTGTTCTTAAATTCTGATATCCCTCCAGATCATGTCCTTCATATGGAGGTAGTGGAATCAACAAGTTCGATGTTACTTCTCAACTTACTAGCTCCAATATTCGTTTAACGCCCAAGATTGAGATGGAAAATATTTCCTTGCAAAATGATAGAAAGGACCGTGGAATGAACAAGTTGGATGCTACTTCTCAACTTAGTTCCAATATTCGTTTAAAACCTAAGATTGAGCCGGAAAACATTTCTCTGCAAAACGATAGAAGGGACCGTGGATTTGGGTTTGATAAGGAGAGGATTGTACCCAAGGTTAATAATAAGTATGTATTGAACTCCTTGGCATGTATGCATTTCTACTTTAGTAGCTATGCAAGAATTCTTTAGTTACCTCGAGCCTTCAACAATTATTTAATTTGGTTTCAGCATTTCTCATACGTTTTTACTTTCTTATCTAACGTTAAGGTTTGTCCTCCATCCATGTACTTGTAATTCAGGCTTAATATTCTTGAGAGCAATCTGGTAGGCAGCCACAGTCCAGTAATCAAAGGAAAAGCTTCCAGGGCAGCACGTACTGGTTGTGGTGGGCCGAACTCATCTCCCAACATCCCCCGTACACCTGGAGCGCGTGATGTCTCAGAGCAACCTTCAAGCTTAAACAAAGTACAGACTTTGGGTGGGGTAAATAATCGAAAACGCCCAATGTCTTCAGGATCACCTTCACCCCCTGTGACTCAATGTTTTGGTCAGAGGCAGAAAAACTCGCGAACAAGGAGAGCAAACCTGGTTTCTCCTGTTTCACTTTGCGATGATATTCAGGCAGTGTCTGAAGGATATCCAACTTCTGAAATTGGTAATAGATTAACGTCTAGTGAGACAACTTCCCAGCTCCCCAAGGGTGTATCTAGCAGAGCCCAACAGTATAAAATAAAACCTGAGAATGTTTCATCCCCAGCTAGATTTTCTGAAAGTGAAGAATCAGGAGCTGGTGAGAACAAATTGAAGGACAAACATATGGACTATGGGGAGATAGAGGATCAATCTGTTAATGAAGTAAAGAAAATTGGGTCTATTGCATTGTCAATGAAGAAGAATAAAGCTTTTGTTAAGGAAGATGTGGAAGATGGGCCAAGGAGGCAAGGACGGAGCGGAAGGAGTCAATCAGTGTCAAGAGTGTCTGTTCCTCAAATAAGGGAGAAAATGGATAGCCCAGGCACAAGAAAACCTGTGCGAAGTATGAGAATTGGCTCTGAAAAGAATGAAAGGTGGGGTATATATTCTAATGAATGCATTTAACTTGTGTCTACCAGAGAATATTGTCTTCTTTTATAAACTAATGACATTATGTTGTATGGTTCAGTAAACCAGGTCGTCCACCTTCAAAAAAGTTTGCAGAACGCAAGGCTTTAACACGTCCTGGGAAGGCGCTAAATAGTGGTTCCTCTGGCTTCACAGGTAGTGTTTTCAAATAGTTTTCATGTCATATGTGTAATATCAGTGCATAGCCGGCTTTGTATATCTTCGGTTATTCTCAGAGTGTTTATAATCTAGTGTGTTCTCAAGATAGTGCACACCCTAATGTCTCTTGATGCAACTAATGGATCATATTTTCTTTCACATACAAATTAACCTACAAGCAGGGGCGAAGTCAGAAATTTTTCTATGGGGAAGCAACATCTTGCTAGGGGTAGCAACTAAGCAAAAAAGGACCTGGAAGCCAATTTTTTTTTAAAAATTGATAAAAATTAGGCTTGGGAGCCAGTTGGATAAGGGTAGCAACTGCACACCCTTGTTATACACTGGCTCCGCCCCTGCCTACAAGACTATAATATGTAGATATTCTTACATTTCATGTATCATTTCTCTTCTCTGTTTCTCAATACTAAGAAATTCTTTAATACACATCTTTTTTTTTCAGGAGAATCGGACGATGATCACGATGAACTATTAGAAGCTGCAAATTTTGCTCTTAAATCAAGATGTACTGGCCTTTCAATTTTTCTTGTTCTCATCTCTTGCTTTTGCAAAAACAAGGCTTCATTTTCTTTTGTTTATGGCTATTACGGCTTGCAGATCTTGCTTGCTCAGGTTCGTTTTGGAAGAAAGTTGAACCAATTTTTGCTTCTGTCAATTCAGAGAACACAACCTACTTGAGGCAACAGGTGATAAGTGTTAACCAGAGTTGACTTTGTGTGCCATTATGTTATTGCATATCTTACATCTGTTGTTGTTTAAAGTCTCTCTGATCTGTTTCTATTTCTTGTGTGGACTTGGATCAGTTATGTTTTGTGGAGGAGCTTGATGAATTATTTTGTGATGTGTCTGGTGCTGACCTTAATGATCTGGTATAGAACATTGCCGACCCTGTGATTATTTTGGGACTCCTGTTGGACATCAGCATACATTGTTTGTGTATAGAAGTTAGATTTAGTGAGAGTTATCTTTTCTTAGCCTGCTGGCTTTGTGCAGTTTACTGTAATAGCCAATAAGATTGCCTGATCTGTTCATTTTAGTTAGACTTATGTTTCTTGTATTATCTCAGGGCGAGGTTGGTTGGACAGAACCAGTGTCCCAGCTCAATGGTAATGGGTTGAGCATATCGGGTAGGACTTCAGATTCTCTGACTCATCCGCAGGAGTTTGATACTCTCTGCGGAATGTTAGACACAGAAGGTTATGAGAAAGTTAATCCGTTGTATCAAAGAGTTCTCTCTGCTTTGATCGGAGAAGAAGAAATGGATGACAATGACCATGTCAGTGAAGGACAAGAATTCCTTCACTATGCAAGTGATGACTCACCTTGTATTACCTTTGGTTCTGAATGTAAGGATGGGGATACATTAGAGTCTGATCTTGATTCCAACGGTGAATTTATGAATTTGGAAACTGGGACTGCATCTGGCTTTGACGAGAATCATTTGGGTGGGTCACCGTCCTTCTCAAATAGTTCTGCTTCTGCAATTTCCTCCTACGACTGCCAATATCAACTCATGTGTCTGGACGACAAACTCATGCTAGAACTGCAGAGCATTGGCCTACATCCGGAGAGAGTGGTAAGTCTCATTTTTCCACCTCCTATTCGGAAGATCTTATCTGCTAATTAGGTTCATCCTTTTGAGTTAGAATCTCATGTAAGCTTTGATCTCACTCAAAGATGCAGCATATTTGTTAATGTTAAGCTATTGGTGGTGCATTTAGTTATTACTTGTTTCAGTAGTGGTTCTTTTGGTTGTCTCTAATATTTGTTTCATCCCAGCCTGATCTGGCGGAGGGAGAAGATGAACAGATAATTAAAGAAATTCATGAACTTAAGAAGGGGCTATACCAAAAGGTTTGACACTGGATTGTTTTGTTATTGTACTGAACTTTTCTTAGAATATTCTAATGGATTTAAATATTTACCTTTTTCCCAATTACCCAACATTTCTTTTTAAGCAACTGACTAGGCCTTGTATGTGTCAGTTATCTGATCCGTGTATCTCTTTTTGGAACTGATGTGGAACATCATTTTTTTATGTTGATAGCAGGCAAGGAAGAAGAAAGTTAAGTTAAGCAAGATAGATAAAGCTCTTCTAAAGGAGAGAGAGGTTGAAAGAAGGTAGGATAAACATTTGGATGCCTTTCATATTAGATTTTTTTATCTTGCTGAAGTAAACATAACGGAGGACATTTTGCAGGGAGATTGAGCAAATTGCAATGAACAAACTTGTTGAGATGGCATACAAAAAGCGAATGGTAATTGTTTATGTTTTCATTTGGTTTTCCTTTTCCATAGTTTTACTCTATGACATGAGTCTTTTGTGCCAGTCAATTGATTTATGGGTTTATGACAGAGTGAAGCTTATGTATTGACACCAGTGCCATATGTTACCAAACATTCTTGTATTTGGTTCATGACAGTAAAACATTGTTAGTTTAGTGTCTAATGTCTTTCAAGAATTGCAGCTGCATTGGGCTTGTATTCTAGTTACTGTAGAAGAATACCATGCGGACTAAACTAGCAGATAGTTATAGATTAGGGTCTCTCGAGAAATATTGACTACCGTTTAAGCTAATCTAATTTTACTAAAAAGCCCTTAGGTGGATATTGTGAAGATTTCTCCGCATTAGGTGTGACCCATGACATTCTTTTGCTTAAAAACTTCTGATAGGCTTGTCGAGGAGGTAATTATTCAAGAAGTGGAGTCAGTAGGGTCACAAAAGTATCTGCCCTTGCTTTTGTTAAACGGACTATTACAAGATGTCGGAAGTTTGAAGCTACAGGCAAAAGTTGCTTTAGTGAACCGGCACTTCAAAAGATCATTTTGTCTGCATCTAGATGCAGCAACGACGGAGAACCTGTTGATACTGTTCGTACTGAGGCTGCTGCAAATGTACCATTAGGTATGCTAGTTTATATCTCATGTCACACCAACACCCAATCCTTCTGGCATGCTAATGTAATGTTTATTAACTTTTCTGCAGCTCCAGGTGCTGTTTCTGCCAATGTTGAACGACACGGTCTTTGTGGTGTTAAATTTGATAGGGGATCCAATGCCTTTCAGTCTCTCAGTCATTCCTCAGCTCAGACCTTAGCACAACGTGAACCAATGTCAAACAGAGGAAAAAAGAGAGAAGTACTGCTTGAGGACGTTGGAAACGCTGGTTCAAGAGCAGTAGCGCCTCTTGGCGAAGTTCTCTCGGGTAATGCAAAGGGAAGCAGAAGTGAGAGAGATAGGGATCAGAACAAAGACGTATCAACTGGTAACTATGTTGCAAAGATTGGTCGCCCATCATTGGGAGGATTTAGGGGGGAACGCAAAACTAAAACAAAACCCAAGCAAAAACTTGTTCATTTGTCATCTTCAGGAAATGGTCTCTTTGACAAGGTTAGAGAAACAACAGAAGTCTACCGTCCAGTTAGTGATTTCCATGAAACAATGACAAACGATAGAAATAAGGTATGGGGCAAAGTGGAGCTACCTCCACCCAACAAAACTCATCTGAATTCATCTAAAGAAACGCAGGAACCAGGTCTTTTTGCCAGTTTACACCTAAATGAGTTGGATCCAGCTTCTGTGTCTAACGATCTCGTTGGGCCCCAAGATCTTACATCATGGTTAGATTTTGATGTAGATGGTTTGCAAGACCATGATTCAATGGGTCTTGAAATACCTATGGATGACCTATCGGAAATTTTGATGTGATAACTGTTACCATTGGGTAGAGCTGCTGGTTGGAGGTACCTGAAGCTCCTTTTTATCTGACTCATCTAACTGCCGCTTTCAGTTATAGCTATTCGTCTCTGTGATTCTTAAAAGTTTCACAGTTTCTTTTGAAGAACAAACTTGGTTACATGTTCTTTTCTTTTGCTGATTCTACCTATTTTGTGGGTATCATTACTAGCAAGATCTGCAAGTAAGCACAAATTTGTACATACATTTTGTTCCCGGGAAGAAATCTTCTATGTTCCTGTGTACATGCTTACTTATTCTGAGTTATTTAGGGCTCAATTAGTCAGTGTCAGTTGTTTCATTATTGTTGTAAATCAATTACTCAGGTCCCCTCTAATATTACCGAGACTTCATTTTATTCCTAGTTATAATCTGGAAACAGTCTGTTTAATCTTTTTATTTGTATTCATATCGAGGTTTCCAAATACCGACTTCTATAAGAAAAACAAACGGCCGGCTGGACTAAGTTGGCATCGCTATTTCCATCACCATTGAAACCGATTTAGAGCGAATCAGACTGTTTTAGGGTGTGGAAATGATCTGTAATTAACCGCATTACACAAAACTTTCATCAAGTATAACAAGAATAAGAGCTTGATGTGAACTAAAATCTTGAGTACCCAAAAGGTCACTCGGATACTCCAAATGAAAGAATTCCTCAGTAATCTATTTCGAAAAAATAATTAAAACAAAATACAAACACAATCAAAAGTACACATCAACTGAATACATAACACAAACCCTTCTGAGTATCCCGCAGAAGTGAATGTGTTTTTGATTGTGTCGCAATTCGTAAAGATATAAAACAAAATGAACGAACTTTATCACTGCAATGGGTTTGGAGATGCTTTTGTTCGTGTCAGATAACTAAAATATGATGCTCCTCTCTTGTTGCTCTGTACAAAAAGAAACTCACCATTCTAGGTGCAGATATATTATTGGCACACGCAGACAACCAAGGGTACGACGAGCACTTGACGCTAAAGACCCCCATTTTCACTTGTATACAATCTTCTTACCTTCCTTCTGCTTTCACCATCTGTGAGAAAACTCTGCTCATTGAAATACCCGAAATATCATCATCCCCAATGTCGATTTGGGTATCAGTGCCAGTGCCAGTACCAGTACCTGCTATTGTGTGGACGATGTCCTCGACTTGTGGTGAGAGTTCACCTATTCTGTTAGTACTGTTTTCATCAGGATCGTCTGGCAGGACTGCCTCTTGAAGTTGAAGAACATACTCTAGATTCCATAAGATATCTCCCATTGACGGACGATCAACACCATATTCAGACAGACATTTCTCAGCTGTCTCTCCGAATTTCCTTAGAGAATCAGGTCTTATTTTACCAACGAGGTTAGGATCGATGATTTGATCCAACTGCCCCAGTTTCTGAAACTTCATTGCCCATTCTGCCAAATTCACCCTATCCCTCGGAAGAGATGGATCAATTACTGGTCTTGCACAAATAACTTCAAATAAAACAACGCCAAACGAGTAGACATCTGACTTCTCTGTTAGCTGTTGTCTTCTGAAATACTCTGGATCCAAGTACCCAAAACTTCCTTTCACTGCAGTACTAACATGGGTTTGATCGAGTTCAGGCCCTGCTTTTGATAACCCGAAATCAGCAACTTTAGCCATGAGATTCTCATCGAGTAGAATGTTTGCAGATTTCACATCTCGGTGAATGATTGCCTTTTCAGAACCAGTGTGAAGGTAATGAAGTCCTCTAGCCGATCCAATGCATATTTCCACCCTCTGCTTCCAACTCAAAGTAGGAAAATCTGAGCCATAGAGGTGTCCTTTGAGGGTTCCGTTCTCCATGTATTCGTAAACTAAGATCATTTCATTCTTTTCATCACAGTAGCCAATCAGAGAGACCAAATGGCGGTGACGGAACCGGGATAACAACTCAATTTCTGTCAAGAACTCTTTAAGACCTTGTTGCGACTGTGGATTGCCTCTCTTTACTGCCACCTTTGTACCATCTACCAATTCTCCCTTGTAAACCTTCCCGAATCCACCAACCCCAATTACCCAAGTCTCATCAAAATTGTTTGTGGCATCTTGCAACGCGACTAAAGGAACACGGTAACCAAGGTTTGTGATGGTATTATTAGTAGTACCAGTATATTTCCTTCCTCCCATGGTAGTTGTATTCCCTCCATTCATGTTCATGGAGAAAGGAACCCAATTCTTCGATTCCTGAAGCTTTGCCAATCTTTTTCTTCTTCTACAAATGAGGAACACAACTATAGCCAATATCAAAACAATTACTGCAATAGCGACTCCCACTATGATACCAAGTTTCATCTTTGAACCAACTGCAGGGGAGGGCATAAACGGTGAACCACCAAGAGTATTTGTAGAATCATTCATTTTCATAATCTCCAGCCCATTAAGAATTGCATTTGGATAAATATCAGCATTGTCAGATGAAGGACCAATACTTACGCTAAGCTTAGCACTCTCACTTTGCTCTGTAACGAAGTCAATATAACGAGGAGTACCCACTGCAGGAAACTCGAGATTCTGATAAGCTTCCCATGTGTTTATATAAACATCGAACATGAGCCGGTTGGCACTGACACTTACTATATCACAGAAATGAAACCTAATAAAGTACCGAAATCCACGATCCACGTTGAAAGCCCATGTCACGTTGATCTTGATGTTGGGATCACCAGCACTATTCATCTCTCTGGCAGAGCCATAGACAGGATCAGGAGCAATATCCCTGGAAGGTCCACCATCGACATACTTCACAGTCCCCGTCCTCTTTTTGGCGAGATTCTTGTTCGCTAAAAAATCCTCATCAGGAATCCAAGTTCGACCGAGAGTATCATTCGTAGGGGAAACCGTAGGTCCCCCCATATTCACTCTCCATATCGTTTCTAAGGCTTGCTTTTTCAGACCTTGAAAATTAGTCTTCGAAGGCACATTTGTAGCATCATCGGTTATGAGCTCATCAGGTACAGAAACAACTTCCAACGCATTCAAGAAGGCAAATGAACCGCTGGCTGGAGTGAACTGGATATCGAGGTCCCCTGCGTTTACGTTCACAGAGAATTCCTTAACAACCGAACCATTCTGAAGCTGGAAATCCCTAAGAAGGACAAACTGCTGGGTTGCAACAGAGAATTTTGCAGTAGTCATATCATAGCTTTGGTAAATGAATGGAGCGAAATATAGCCGAATCCAATGTCTACCGGACTTTTGAATACGAAATGTGTAAGACGAAGTTACATTGAATATCCGAGCAGTCTCAAATAGAGGAAAACCATAGGTACCAGAGGATAAAATCCCAGTAGCATTCGCCAAAATGTCTATTGGGGTTGAAAGTGTCTTCTGATCGGAGGTATCCGGCTGAAAAAGCCGATCACCAATCGACGTATTGGTGGGTGATCCACAATCTATCAAGAAACTATCTATAGGACTAAATCCAGTACACACATAAACATAACACAAAATGAATGAAACCCATATAACCAATGCAAGTCCTCCTCTAAGACCCATCTTGAAAATACAGCACACAAACACAAATCCAACCACAAAAATGAAATCTTTCAACTGTTCTTATAATCTAGGAGGTATACTTAACTAGGGTTTCCTTAACAACACAAGCAAATCAAAAGCCCTAATTTTAATGACAATGAAAAAAATACAGTAGTACACAAACAAAAAAAGGGAGTACCTTTCTTAAGAGAGAAAATCCAGATTCTTCTTCATTATACTTAAAAAAAAAAAATTACCAAACAAGAAGAAACACAAAACCCATTTCTGATCTCTTAGTTTCTTGATGAATGAAAACTCTTATAAAACCAATCTGCTGGAATTTGATAGATACTACCTGGTTTTGGTTTTAAGTTCTGGTTTAGAGATAAAAACAACAAAATGGAGTCAAATGGGATTTGAAGAAAGGAAAAAGCCAGCTAATTGTGAAAGAGTAGCCCCACGGCCCCCACCACCGTCCCTCCTTCCTTCCATTAAAGAAAAAACATAACAGCCGTTTCTGCTTGGACAGTAATCTCAACTCTCTTAAGCTTTTTCTCTTTTCTTTAATCATTTCCATTATTTATTAAGTGAGTGTGTAAGAAGAGGACAGAGATACTTTACTCTGTTTTTGTAAAAGACCTTTATGGGTACCACGTACATGTTTTGTCAAACCCTCTGTCTCCCCGGATAACACACGATTTATAAACCAGATGACCCCCCGCTTACAGCACAATGGTCCTATGAACTGTTGTAAGGAGGAAGTCAGGTGTTCAATCTTTATCATAATTTAGTTGATGATTAAGTCAGGTGTTTTTTTTTTGTATTGAGTTACAAATACATGGATTCAAGATGGGTTTAAGGGTAGTTGGTTTAATGAATTATAGGGTTTACAATATTTAGATCATTCTGAAATAAATGTATGAATCTATGGTTTCTTTGAATGAAATTTGGGTTTCTTTGTTTATGCATTTTGATGCGTGTTAACTAAAGTTGTACATGGCACGGTTTGGTTTTCTTAAAAATCATAATTAAAAACCGTGATAGTTGGTTTTTGGTTTTCAGAACCAAAACCAAACCATTAGTGACTCGGTTTGGTTCTGAACCGAACCGATTCGGTACTAGTTTTACCCAGTCAGTTTTGGTAAACCGACTTTATCAGTTCCAAGAAATTGATAGTTATAAATTTTCTGAAAAATCATTGCACCACTAATTGGTAAACTTGCAATTCTTTCGATCTCCAATACATCAAACAAACACATTATACATTAAGACAACCATTCAAACGCTGAGTGTAGTTTTTCTTTAACATCAAGAAAAATTAGTACTTGGAAAAAAAGTTGACACAAAAAAACAAAAATAGAACAAAAGATTGTCTTATGATTTTATAAACGAAGATGAGGTGTGTAGAATCCTACGTATAAACACAAAGATGAGGTGTTTGTGCTTTTGTTCCCGCTGTTTGACTTGGGTTGCAAATGCGATATAGCCGACTACATTCAACTCGAAAGAAATCACACATTAGATTTCTGCAAATGAATTAAAGAGCAATGGTAGAAATAACAAATATGAAATGCATTTGAAATAGGAATTTCATAAGAAAAGAGAGCACAAAGCTACTAAATAGACCACATAACTAGTATAAAAGAATGATTTATGTAATTGTTTTTGTAGGAATAATGACTCTAATGGAAAAAAGAATTTTTTTTTGTCAAAACCAAACAACCATCTGTATGAATAGCTAGGTCACCATACTTTTGTCCAGAAAAAAAAGAACTACCCCAACTTCGATATTGTTCAGAAACTCATGATAGTTTGTACAAGATGCAGAAAATTAAAACTGAGAAAACACAAACATAACTTAAGAGTAGGTAACAATTATGTGAAACAAGTAAACAAACCATTCAAATATAAATTCAATAGAATTACTTCAAAGTTCAAACCCATTCAAGCATAACATTATAGACAGATTTAGGAAAAAGCCCCAAATTGTATGAGAACCAATAGAAATCATGAAATAAAATTGAATGCAATATAACCAAATCAATTAACAAGCATGCAATAAGAATGAGAAAAAAAATATTCACTGAAGCAAATGGACAAAGATCTTACTGACGTTACACGCAATCAAGCTTTCTCATTGATTTTCCAATCCAAAATCTAAACCAAATTATATCAAAACTATATCATCAAGAAGACCAGTAGAAACCCAAATCCCAACTCTAGATAACTATTACCTAATAATTTAATTAATTCACACCAGCCAGAATTCTGAATCCAGTCAGAAAACTAATCCTAATACAAGTGCCAACTCATAATCTCTAGGATTTATTCACCATATATTCTGTTTAGGATTTGAATAGATTTCTTTAGTATTTGTTTATATTTGGATTTGTTTAGATTTCCTAAACTATGTAAAATACTCTTGCTATATAGGGAGCTTTTGCTCACGGCTAATAATAAGAAAAACATTCAGAAGCATACAAACGTTTTCAAACCACGTCTCAACTTGGTATCAGACGCCTCAAAAGATCCAAACCACGCACCAATAGCTGCAAACACAACAACAATGCTTCAAAACCTCCACATCAACCATATTATCAACATCAAACTCACAGAAACAAATTACCTACTATGAAAAACAAAATTCAAACCCTTGTTAAAAGGCTATAACCTATCAGGTTATGTTGATGGAAGCTTTCAAAAAATCCCAAAACATCTACCAAATCACAGTAAGGTTAATCCTGAGTTTATCAAATATGAAGAACAAGACAACATTCTCATGGGCTGGCTCTTATTATCTTTAACAGAAGCCGTTATGAATGGTGTTGTTGGTCTCAACACATCTCAAGAAGTCTGGGAAGCACTTGAAGGCCGGTTTGCTCCAAACAACCAAGCTCATCAGATGCATCTAAAAAGAGAACTACATAATCTGCGTAAAGGTAACCTGTTTATGCATGAGTATATTTCCAAAGAAAAAACCCTATTTAATTCTTTAACAACATCTGGAGTCACAATCACAGAAGAAGATAAGAAACAATCAATCATGAATGGATTGAATCAGGCTTATGATGCAATAGTAACCTCCCTAAGTACTATTGACAATCTAAGCATGAAAACAATGCTTGCACATCTCCTGACATATGATATGCGTCTGGAGCAACAAATTGTTGTTCTACAGGAACCCCTTGCTAATGTTGCGTCACATAGCAACCCACGAAACGAATCAAGGCCACCACAGAGAAGAAACTTCAGTTCAAATCGTCGAGCTCAGAACAACAACAATACTCTTGGGAGATATGAATCAACAGAAGGACCGTGTCAGATTTGTAAGAAGCCAGGACACATTGAAAACAAGTGTTGGTTCATCTACAAAGAGGACCGTGCAAACCAACAGCCCAACAAGCAAGCATACATAGCATTACCTGAAAGAAACTTGAATGAAAACTGGGTTACAGATATAGGTTCTACTCACCACATAACTGCAGACATGAATAATCTTCGTATTCAACATGAATACGATGGCACTGAATCTGTTCATGTGGGTAATAATAGAGAGTTTTACCTTATACTTCATGTCCCTTCTATTAAAGCTAATTTATTGTCAGTATCAAAATTTTGTTCTGACAATCATGTGTGCTTTGTTTTTCATTCAACCCACTTTCTGGTAAAGGACCTGCACACTGGGAGAACTCTTCTGCAAGGCAAGAATAGGAATGGACTCTATGTGCTGAACGATATTCACAACATCCAACAATCAACACCAACTACATATCTCTCTGCATCAGTTCCTATATGGCACCAGCGGCTAGGACATCCAATGTTGCACACTAAATCGAGTCATCAAGAATTACTCTCTACCTATCACCAATAAAGCATTTCAGTTTTATGAGTCATGTCATGTTAGCAAAAGTTGCAAACTTCCTTTTCGTGTCAGTAATACAATAATAGACGAACCTTTACGTCTAATAGTTTCTGATCTCTGGGTCTCTCCAACTTTGTCTAGACATGGCTATAAATGTTATCTTTTGTTGATGGATACATACTCTCATTATACCTGGGTTTACCCATTAGTAAAAGATCTGATGATTTACATGTTTTCGTCCAGTTCAAACTACAGATAGAAAACCAACTAAACAGAACTATCAAAGTCTTTCAATCCGACGATGGTGGAAAATAAAAAAAGTTCACAAACTTCTTAAACAACACGGGTGTTATTCATCGATTTTCCTGTCCACACACTTTATCACAAAATGGCTTAGCCGAACGTAGGAGCAGACATGTTACTGAGTCAGGCATAGCTCTTTTATTCCATGCATCCATGCCAACTTCTTACTGGTCTGATGCTTTTACAACTTCTTGTTACCTAATCAACAGATGTCCAGCTACTCAAACTCAGATTAAAACACCGATAGGACTATTGTTTCACAAGACACCTGATTTCTCATTCCTAAAGGTATTTGTCTGTCTTTGTTTTCCAAGTCTCAGGTCATACAATTCTAACAAATTGCAGCCAAGATCAATTCCGTGTGTTTTCATTGGCTATAGTGGGGCACATAAAGGCTACCTGTGCTTACATTTACCCACAAGAAGACTGTACATATCCAGGCATGTCAAGTTTGAAGAGAGTTCATTCCCTTTCGAAGCCAAACAGAAGGTTCAACCTGTGCAACCACTACCAGAGGTAAGACCATCCACACACACTTTTACTACTCCTCAATTTAGAGAATTTTCTATTCAGCCAACACAACACCGGTTTCGTAACACCACTTTTACAGCATCAGTTCAGCAACGGGATCAGGACGGTTGTACGTAGGTCAGTGTCACCTGGTGACACTGACCTACTACAAAATCTCCCAGCAACTACAACACAGCACCAACATCACCTGTTCACGTACAAGGATCTCCGACAGACGCATTACGGCAGCAATATACCGGCATCAGCTCAGCAACATCCACACAGCAACAGGCTTCAACGAATACTCCCACAACAACAACGTCTCCTGCCAACGATCACTCAGATACATCAATAATAATTCAACAACAAGAAACAACCAGCGTCAGTTCTGGTCACACCATCACAGCAGCAACAGGTCCACTGCCCACCGAACAAAGAGCTTTACAACAGGCAGAAACACAACAAATTGTTCCTGTACACCCAATGGTAACAAGAGGAAAATCAGGCATATCGAACCCCATCAATAAAGTCTGCCTAAATGTAACTAAACATCCTCTTCAAACACCGGATTATTTGGCACCAACATGTTACATCAAAGCAACTCAAGATCCTTCCTGGCGTCACTCAATGGATGATGAATACAATGCTTACATACGTAATGGCACATTGTCCTTAGTTCCTTACAAACCTGGTATGAATATCATTGGATCGAAATGGGTTTTTCGGGTTAAACAAAATTCAGATGGAACTATTGCCAAATACAAGTCCAGGTTAGTTGCAAAAGGATTTCACCAGGGACAAGGTGTGGACTATGGCGACATCTTCATCCCGGTTGTAAAACCTTGTACTATCAGGTTAGTTCTTTCTATTGCAGTTATGAACAAATGGCATGTGAGACAGCTAGATGTGCAAAACGTATTTTTACATGGTGAACTTGAAGAAGATGTGTACATGCAGCAACCAGCAGGGTACGTGGATCAGAATTACCCAAAACATGTTTGTAAGATACACAAGGCCTTTGTATGGAATAAAGCAGGCACCCAGAGTATGGTTTGGTCACCTCAGTCAATACCTGATATCACAAGGATTCAAAGGATCAATATCTGACAGTTCTTTGTTTGTGCAACAACATAAAACTCAAATCGTTTATGTCCTTATCTATATGGATGATATAATCATTACAGGTTCTGATCTTTCTCTTATTAACAAATTAATATCTGCCCTTGGTGAAGCATTTGTAGTAAAAGTTATGGGGTTCTTGTCTTACTTCTTGGGTTTAGAAGTTGTGCATCAGGGAAATTCAATTATTCTAAGTCAACAAAAATATACAACAGACTTGCTCCAGCGCACAAAACTGGATGGCTCTAAACCAGTTACGACTCTGTTAGCTTCCCAGTTGAAACTACAAAAGTTAGGCTCCACAAAGTTTCATGACCCGTCTCTATATCGCAGTGTGGTAAAAGATTTACAATACCTGCATCTAACAAGGCCTGACATATCTGTAGCAGTGAACAAAGCATGTCAGTACATGCAAGATCCTTATGAATAACATTGGTAACTACTGAAGCGAATTCTAAGATATCTGAAGCACACTGTAAGCTATGGTTTACATATTAGACCGTCATCAGGCTTCAACATCCAGGCTTACTCAGATACAAATTGGGCAGGTAATCTAGATGATCGGTGCTCCACCAGTGGCTATTGTATCTATTTTGGAAGAAACATTGTTTCCTGGAGTGCAAGAAAATAAAAGACTGTCTCCAAGTCCTGTACAGAGGCGGAGTATAGTGGGTTAGCTATCGTCACTTCAGAAATTCTTTGGCTTCAGTCCTTGCTAAAAGAACTTTGCATACCTACCGCTCCTTCTGTTCTATGGTATGACAATCTGGGTGCCACATACTTAACTGCTAATCCAGTCTTTCATGCTCGGACTAAGCACATTGAAATAGACTACCACTTTGTACGTGAAAGAGTTGTTCCGAAGGAACTTCAGGTTAGATTCATATCATCAAAAGACCAGGTACCTGATATTTTCACTAAAGGACTGCCATCTCAGAGGTTCCAATACTTACGAAGCAAGTTGAATATTCGCCAGCTACCCTTCAACTTGAGGGGAAGTGTTGAACCATACAG
Source organism: Papaver californicum (assembly GCA_023531435.1). NCBI lineage: Eukaryota > Viridiplantae > Streptophyta > Magnoliopsida > Ranunculales > Papaveraceae > Papaver > Papaver californicum. The sequence goes on along the minus strand of JAJJMC010009201.1, from coordinate 1,559,143 downwards.
CCAAAATTATGAATCCAGTCAGAAAACTAATCTTAATACAAGTGCCAACTCATAATTTCTAGGATTTGTTCACCATATATTCTGTTTAGGATTTGAATAGATTTCTTTAGTATTTGTTTAGATTTGGATTTGTTTATATTTCCTAAACTCTGTAAAATACTCTTGCTATATAAGGGAGCTTTTGCTCACGGCTAATAATAAGAAAAACATTCAGAAGCATACAAACGTTTTCAAACCACGTCTCAACTTCAGAACCAAATGCAAACCCAAATTCAAACCCTAAAGGCTATAAATTATTTGAGAAACAAGAACTTACTGGTGAAGCTGAAAAAAAAGAAGAAAAAAAATAAGGAGAAAGAAGAGATGGTGTTACCGCAGGTACTTTTTTAGTGAATAAGAAGAAGAGAGTGGTGGTTCCATGGGGATCACCGTTACGACTGCTACTACTACTGCACTCCACAGAAGAAGAAGAAGTGAAGAAAATGATTTTAGGGAGAGTGAAGCTAGTTATAGTTATAAGAGTTTTATTGAATGGACGGTATAGATTAGATTCTAAATTATATCTACAACTGATAACTACCGGTTTTTCGTCTCGGTTTTACAGTAAACCAAAACCGTACCATTAATATCGGTTTATAGTTTTACGTAACCAAAACCATTAACAAGTGGTTTGGTTCGGTTCTTTCCAACTAGGTGTGGTTCAGTTCGGCTTATCTTTTTTACCTGAACCATGTACAACCCTAGTATCAACTTCTTGCAGAAAAGGCATAACGAGATGGATGTTTGAAAACTCCACCGATAGTCTTGTATTTCCATGCAGTCCTGGATTTTATTGAACTTTTAGGTAGATCAACCAAATTGGATTTGTTATCTTATCTTATGATATTTGTACTGTATGTTGTACTTACCTCATCATCATACATACCTCATCATCCACAGTCTTGTGTGATTTTGTTGATTATGTATAAAAATAAACTAGTTTGAACTTTGAATGAAAATTAATCTTGTTTGTTTTTTCTAATGTCCATGTTGTAGTGGTAATTAATTGTTCATTTTTTTATACAGGAGTTTGCTTCGGCACAAGGAAATTGTGGTCAACAATATGAAAAGTAAGAATTGGATCGATATCTAGGTGACTCAACAGTGGCGGATCCAGAACATTATGTTAGTAGAGACACTTTATTACAAAAAAAAGTTTATTTTATTAATAATGTCTTTATTAAATAGATACAATTCGTAGTTGTCCACATTAAATTTTTATATTTTGGAATCTCCACATAATAATCTCGTTATCAATATCATCAAAAATATTTTTTTCAATGAAACAAAACAAATTATTATTCATCAACTCATCTGCTATTTAGTTGCGTAATTCAGTCTTTACAATTTTTATACTGGCAAATACTCTTTCTATTGTAGCAGTAGCCACCGGTAAGAGTAATACTAATGTTAAAAACAAATCAACCAACGAGTACATTTTATTTTTTTGTTTTTTTGGTCTCATCCAAAAAGTTAAAACGCTATGAGTCTATGATGGCTACCTTCATTGGTAGTTCGATATTTTTAACGGTATTACTGATGATGATTAATCGCCAAAAGTCTAAAACCATAAACTAACAATTTTTTTTTTTTTATCTTTTTTGTAGCTAAAGTTTTTACCTTTTTTTTATAGCTAAAGAAAGCTTGGTCTAAGACATACGTCCTAATTAATCCAAACATATATTAATTGATAGATAGAAAGATATTTATCTAACAGAAAGAAAATCCATACATATTTATTTGACTAACAATTATTCTTTTTAATTAAGGAATGTGTGCCAAATATAGATAGGTTCAGAATTTTTAGCAAAATTTCTTATAGGCACGTGCCTAGGCATGCCCACACATAGATGCGCCCCTGTGACTCAACAATCCCTATATCTCAAAAATTTGATATCCTGAAGTATTGGAAAGTAGAACTTTGTAATTTTATTCTGTTTTGTATATGTATATAACTATAAATGTATTCGGTATCTTCGAATTGGTGCATTTTTTGATCGTGTCATTTCTATTTTTAACATAGTGAATTTCATATACTTTTTTTAGTTTTTAGTCGTGATGTTTTTCTTTGGAGTACAAAAATAGTAAAGAGTAAATTTACTAGGACCAACCCGTTAATCCGCCAAAGTCAATCCACTTAGGGATAGAGTTGAAGTTTTAGGCTTATTCTTGAATAGTACTAGGTCTAGGGTTAATCCTAATTCGACCATGAACTGGTAAATTAGGGCCGGATTGACTCTAACCCGTCCCATTTGACAGTTCTATCTAAGATGGTTCTTTACCATGCTCAGTGGCAGAACCAATGGTTTGTAATATAGCATGATTTATTTGTGTAATTTATGGCACCCAACCAAGTCCTAGTATTTATATCACACTTTTACCTTTGTTACATATACAAAAAGAAATCCCACAAATAGGAATTTGTATTAGATTATTTTTCTTCTTTTGCTATTCAAATACAGCCAGAATCAGTACTTGAAATCGCACGAACTTAGTTTTGATCTAAAAAAATCATCGAATTTGTGGCAAAAATCGGCACGTTATATGAAATTATTTTTAACCCCTAAAATCAAATTCTGATTCCACCATTGACCGTTCTACCCCTGACCTTGCTAGCTAACGTTTTCAGTGCTCTACCCTCATGGATATTGCACTTGTTTTTGTTTATTATAAAATTAATAATAATTACTTTCAAATATTGGCTTTGCCCAACTTAACTATTAAAAAATTGACTAATTTGTTTTCCTTTTCACTTTTGGATGGAAGAGACATGGGAAATATAAATCAAGCATTCACATTCCTCCAAGATTCTTGTATTAGTGTGGGGTTTAAAGTGAACATCTTAATAATTAGTGGGAGTCAAAGTGGTTATAGTTGCACTTTAATTGGTATGGCTTTCTACTTACTCAAAATCTATGATATCCTCGATTTAAAGTCAAAAGTAAGTCATACTTGTGTGATCAAAAGGACCAGAGTAGATGAAATAAAAGAAAAGTTCAGAGGAGCAAAGTCAATGGGCGAGTATATTAGTTAATTTATTAATTATAACCCCACAGTAGAATGGATAAATATAAAAATTCGTCTAATAAATGGGTACTCGTAAAAGTTTTCCACGCGAAGTTTAAGTTGAGTTGATCGGTTCAATATAGACCAAGCATCGTCTCATGTTGAAAGATCAGCTCAACATAGGTTGAATATCGTCTCAACATAGGTCGAGTAAAATATTTTTTTATATTAAATTTAGTTATTTTAGTTTACTATATATATATAATGATTTTAAAATAGAAACCGGTTCCACTTAACTAAACAATATTTGTTTATATAAAATTGGGTTCATTTGACTAATTTGCCAATTCCTCATTGCCCAAAATTGAGTTTGGCAAGCCACTTGGCTTAGCATATCGGCTAAAATGCCAATGCCCACAGGAATTGTTAATTTATTATTATTAGATAATGATTTTTGACAAAAATTTGCATTCCTAACCGATATTAAATAATCGATAGTCGTAGATTTTAAGTTATGAGATAAATTTTGTGTTATAATGCAGATTATTTGACACAATGTAATTTTTTAATTTTATTATATATTTCGGACTTTAGGAAATTTTTTGAGACAAATTCATAATTTGAGTCACTAAGCAAATTTGGATCAGCATTGTAGATTTCGGACTACATAACATAACTCGAGTTCTGATTTTGATTTCAGATCCACAATGATAGATTTGATTTATGAGACTTTTTACTGTATAATTAACCATCTTAAAAGACTTGTAAAATACTAGTTACATAGATATTTAGGAGATTCGAGTAAAGGTTAATTTGTTAAACTAGTTATTCGAAATAATATGCATATTTACATGAAATAAGAAAAAAAAAACCACTAGAAAATATTAAACACATATAAGCACCCATAAATGTTTAGAAGGCATGTATAAGAACAGTAAACTGCCGTAAATAACAAAAGTACATAGTTGAAGGTTAAATTTCAAAAGTGCTACCGGAGATTACTGATCGATATAAACTAAAATAATTTTCATTACTAAACCCAATGGATTAGTAATCATGTGGAATTTGCTAACCCAATATAGCATCCATGTAAATTCTTACAAATATTTATTAGAAAAGTTATAAAATAAAGCTCACCTAGAGTAGTTCAAAACCTTGATTTTAATTCCTCTTAACTTTCAAAATCCTGCATAAAAGAAAATCATCTTTTGATTAGGATATCAGAAGATGACTACAAGAAGGGTGTTGAAGATTCTAAGAATAGTTTTAACTGGTCGTCTGGTTTTACTTAAGGGTACAAAACCATTAACAACCAGTGATACTAGAACTAACTTCTTCTTTTTGGCCAATTGATATTGTGTGGAGTATTGCTCCTTTAGGAAAGGGATTCTTTTGTTTCTCATTCGACTCTGGAGATGATCTCAGACGAGTTTGAGCAGCCGATGCGGCTTACTTAAAGCCATGGATCATCCACCTTCATATGTGGACTCCAGATTTTAATCCAAATACCCAGTGACAATCTTTAACGCGGTTTTGGATTCGTATTTTAAGCGTTAGTCTTGAATATTAGAGAGTGAAAACACTATTTGAAATTGAAAAGTGTAGGTGGAACTCCTATGCAGGTAGATAATGCAACAATTAGGAAAACCTATGGTGGGTTATTTTGAAATTTATTTATCAAACACTTACATGATAGAGTCTTGGTGGAAAGAGATAAATATACTTTCATGATATATTTCAGCACTATAAGGTAATTGGGCATGTTCTTTGCGAGTGCAAACGAAAAAATCCAACCCCAAGATCAGCATTAAATGACAAGGATCAAAAGCAACAAAAGATGAAAAAGGTTATTCAACAATACGTTGTGAAGGATCAAGGTCCTAAGCAGCAAACTTTCAATGGTAGTGCCACTCATCCAGGTGATATTTTGAACATTTTAAATTTTGCCCGAAAACTAGTAATGAAGCAAAAGAATGATGATATTGGTGTTCTTCACTAAGAGAACTAAACAAAATCGATTTCAGAAAAATCTGGTAAAATTATTGAGTAACAAGAGGGAAATAAACCTTTTTCTAGTCATCTTTTAGATGATGTGAGTTAACACTCAGCTTCAAATGATAAAAGTGACAATGATATTGTTGGGAGTACTATGAGTCCCAGTATTTTGAAAAGATCTCGCTGGGCAGATTTAAATGAGGAGCAAGGTGAAATTTATTTACAAAAAAACAAGACAAAGAATGGATCTCCTCTCAGAAGTTTAACATGGCTATATGTGCTGATACTAAAATAGATTTAGTAGGCTGACCAGATTTACCGATGATAATGAATATGGTGAGCATATACCACATTTTATTCATCGCCAATATTGGAGAATATGGTGGTAGTAGATACTCCTTTTCTCCAATTGGATGACTTTCAACATATGTTGGACAAGAAAAATTCTAGACTAAAATATAGAATTTATTTAAAAGCTTCTGAAATAAATTTTCAGTTGAAACATTTTTGAGAAGCTTGTGGATATAATTTTTTATTTATTTTTCTCTTTTTTTTCTTTTTTTCTCTACATGATGTTCTCGTTCTATATCATCTCTTTTTTTTTTATTTTCTTTTATTAATAAATAATTTTGTTAAAAAAAAAACACCTAACAGGACCAAACAATACACCCTCTCAAGTTTCAACCAATCTAACCCTCCCATATCACTTTTTTTTCCTTCAGGTAATTCACTTTGCAACCGCCCAAACTTTAAAAAATGTTTGAGAAGGAAAAAGAAAGAAATATGACTATGAGCAGTAAAAACTAAAAAGTCTTAACCATCACCAAATTACATTATACCCAAATTCAAACTGTAGGTAGTCGTACTCATACCCTAAAGAAAAAAAATGCAGCCTGCAAAAGCAAATGAGTCATGGCCAAGATGAAATCTTATTATTGACTTTTGAAGCAAACACATCACTATTTTTTTTTTCTTTTTTTTTTTTGTGTTGTAAATTAGCTGAACCCCAGGATTTGACATGGAAAATCATTTACTCTAAAGTTGCCAAATGGTTGGTCCTGATTTAATACTTAGTAAAAACAAATAAAATCAGTCATAATTTGCAAGATTTAATTAATCATCATGCCTCGATTAATATTTATATGATATTACAAAAATCATGATTCATGAATGAATGAAATTAAGCACTTTAATCCTGGCTTTGTTAGTTGGTAAGGACACACCAACTCATCAATTTGCATACAATTTGATTTGAAAATATATCATCATCAAACTAATCTAATCACAAAATTATATTAACTGATTGGATGGTCAGGATTTGTTCTAAATCTAGCTGGATGATATTTAATCAAGTGGGTGTGGACCCATTCTAATGGTCCAAAACTTGGTCCATCATCTCTTTTAGGTCCAGTCCAGTGCCCTTAAAATGTACATTTCGTTTTCTGAGCGGCAGAGAATTCCAATATAAAAAAGCGTGTGGGGTCTAGTTATGGTGTACTTTTGGCACTATTTATTTTGGGTAATTCTACATTTATTGGGGTTGTGTTCCGGGATAAATCCCGTAAGACACGGCCATGTGGGGGCATGGAATAATAGGGGGTGATTTTTACCCAAGTGGGCCCCATAAGGATTGTGTCTTACGGGTCGACATTCGAGACCAGCTAGTATGAAGTCCATTTTCATACTTTGGTTTAGAATCCTTTTTATGTAAGTGATATTTTATGTGAAACAGTTATAAAATATTTTTTTTATGTGTTAAATTTAATTTGTTTCAAGGAAAAATAAGTGATGAATTGTCATTATATAGAAGGAAATTCATATCTAAAGTATGACAATAAATTTTATGCTAATTTTTTTTTTTTGGAGATATTCCACAAGATTTAAATCACAAAACATCAAGAATTATCGATTATTTTTGTATAAATTCCGGAGAATCTAACTTAACTTTCGTATGTCCTTGTGTAACTACCAAAATTAAATCAAAGTATTAGATAGAAATGCTAGGTGAACACCCGTGCGCCCATAATTGATAAAAAGGGATCCTACCAGATCACTGGACTGGTATCCTTTCGTTAATATTGATATCTTCCTCTTACCAATCGTATTTCTGAAAGTGTGCATGATATCATGTTTATTTTCGAGAGTGTGTAGGATATCACCGTATAACCACCGGAAACTGGTAGTAAAATCGTACTAGATAACCACCGGAAACCGGTAGTGTGAGTTGAATACATCATTACAATCCTACATTGCAAAATGGGGTGACTAAATAAGAGAGGGCTGCTGAGATGATCCGTGACCGTTGGATTTTGCCAACTAGTGACAGTAATGGGCTGGCGAAAAGAAAGAAAAATGAGATAATGTCAAAAAGCACATGGGCTTTTAGGTGGATTGATAAAGATATCTTAATGGGCCCCACTCATTACAGGATGAGAAGGTGGTGATATCACAAACAAAATCTTACACGTAAAGATCGTTTTCATTTTGCCCCTAAATATGTCTAACCAAAGTTGTGGTCACTAACCGCAACTTCACTTATTAGTGAAGTAATTAACAACACGTTATAACAGCTTTTATACAGAAATATCGATTGCACTACTTGATAGTTACAGTGTGTCGTTAAAAACGATTAACATATTTTTAACCGTTCATTTTATGAATATACGTCCATTTAATCTGACAAACATTTTGCTTAAAAACGATTAGAGTGTCTTGGGCGTATACATACATAACCAAAAAAATGCATGTAAGGTATCTCTACTCGAAAAGAACTTCTAACGGGGAGCTTATTTGCATCATAGACTTGGGATTTTGCTAGACAATTGGAGTTCCTAGATATGTAGGTGTGTAAAAAGAAAACTAAACAAGAAATTGTGTGTTGAATACGACGCGGCAATCTAAAGAACAAAAAGAATAATCAATATTCAGAATGATGATAGAGCAAAGAAGTTGACACTACAAATAACTTCAAGAAATTCCAGATGTATATGTTGACAGCTAGTTTGGCAAGCTACAAATTCATAATGAGTGTATGAGATGATCTCAGTGACGGCTGATTGATTGATTGATATATGGGCATACATATATTCTTCAGTTTTGCAGCTAATTTTGGCTAGGCAACAATAATAAAGAAAGAATTTGTACATGTGTAAAAAATGTTTTAGGTCAGACCACTAGCACTATATATGGTTGGCCAAATTTAGAAATTTGTTATGCAGAAACAACAACAGCTGGAAATGGTTGTTACAGTACTTTCCAAGCATGTTAACATCTAATGGTATGGTGATCCTATATATATATTTCTAGCTTTTCCATTTTATCAACATTGTACTATTCAATTAACTAAGGTCGCGTCAGTGACAGATCCAGATGGGCTAAAAGACCAAATATGACATAGGCAAATACACTAGTTTAGGCAGAAAAGATTTTCTAAATTGAAAATTTAGGCAGTGGACTTGATGGGTACCCCAGGCTCGAGCCCAGGTTAACCCTTTCATATATAGGTCCAACCTTGAGTTGCGTGTATATATATATATAAAACGGAAGGAATAATTCTCATCAGGAGTGCTTGTGTCACTTAACTACAATAAAGACTATGGCTAAGCCATTTTTAAGAGGGTCTAGGTTGTTCATACATTATGCATAAAGCGAAAATTATTTTCTTTGATTGATGAGGATAGATCTGATCAAAACAGGGGTAGAAAAGATTTGTACACTCGATAATACGAAGCAAAATCACTCGATAAGGAAGTGAAGAAAGCAAAACTGTGGAAGCGTTAAAGGTGGTTGGAAGTACAAAGTATTTTGGTTCGCCATTCTTCATTCTAAGAAACAATTTACAATTTCTCAAATACAAAAGCCCATGAGTAATTTAAATACTTATTTGATATGTGTATGATATATTATATTTCAGTATTAAATTCATACGTTTATTTATTTTTATTTTCAAATTGCACTGTATTATATATATATATTTTGTATTCTTGTATTATGCGACATCAACCAAAAGGGTGAAAATGGCTTCTGAATGCGTAAAGGAGTGAATTACTAAAATTACACGGAAGTTTTGAGTGAAGAAGGAAATCGTCAAAATCATGGTAAAATATGTTCATAGTTAGAAGTCACTACCTCAATCTTGTAGAAAATGAAAAGAAGATGTTAACGAGTCAAAAATAGCTCAATCCCATTGAAAGACGAAAAAGTTATGACCAAAAAAATTTAACCAACTTGGATTGGGTTTTTGTTGATGGTTGTCGGGCTTAATTGGGCCTGTGCGTGAAGGAGAAAAGAAATCTGTGTTGGGATTATGTTTAGACCATATTTTTTCCTAACTTAGCCACGTAAACTGGACTTATGCACTTACACTTCAACACTTCTGCATAAATATATAAGGAAACTTATTTTAAAGCGCAATTAGGAGATGTTTTGACAATAACAATGAGTTAGAGCTTGGTTTTGGGGATGGGAAGATTTCTCTACATCTCCTAGGGTTTGCATTATCGTTTTGATTTATATATTAATAATGGGTTTTAAGAAACCTATCACGAGCTAATTTGAAATCCTAAACATATGATCAATATAGATGATTAATATTAATACTCAATAAACTATCATTATCACTTTTATCATCTGAAGCTGAGTGTAAACTCACATCATATAAAAGATGACTAGAAAGTTTTATTTTCTTTGTTGCTCTCATAAGATTATACCGAAATCGATTCCGCTTGGCTCTCTTCGTGAAGAACACCAACATCATCATTATTTTGCTCCACTACTGGTTTTGGGGCAGCAATTAAAGTGTTCGAATATCACATGGATGAGTGATACTACCATTGAAAATTTGATGCTTAGGACCTTGATCATTCACAACGTATTTGAATAACCTTTTTCATCTTTTGTTGCTTTTGATCCTTGTCATTCGATGCTGACCTTGGGGATGAGTTTTTGCGTTTGCATACGCAAAGTGCCTATCCAATTACCTTACGGTGTTGGAAATATGCAGGAAGTTTTTCATATATGAAATATGCCATGAAAGCACATCCATCTCTTTCCACCAAGATTATATCATCATGCAAGTGCTTGGATAAATGAATTTCAACCTAAACCCTTATAAAGTGACCATAAGTTTTCCTAATTGTTGCATTGATATCTACTTGCAAAGGAGTTCCAACTGCACTTGCAATTTCGAAGAGTGTAATTAAACTAGAAACATTAAATTTGGTAAAGACAAGCGGTGTGATAATTAAAACTCCCAATAAACTTGTATAATTAATCAAGCTTCACACTTAGAACATTGAATTCATCCTTAATCAATAGAAAATTAGTTACTCATAATACAAGGAAAAAGTTAAGAAGAAGAATAATAGTTTCCCCCTAAAGGGGTAAACCCTAGGTTTGTGGATTGTAGTATGAGAACTAGATGATATGATGTCTTGTCTAAGCCTTAAGTGTCTTCTTTAATAACCTCCAATACTTGGCTCTCGAGTATCCTCTCTTTCTAGGGTTTAGTAACCCATTGTGAGCAAGTTTTTTCAATTTAGAAGTCCCAAAGAAACATCAAAGTTCGTCCAGAAATAGCTCTTCACGTCCAAGGCAAGCCCAAAACGCATCCCTTCTTTCTCTTCCCTCGCAGGCCCAAAACAGGCCCGACAGAAACCAAATCTAAGTTGGTTTCACCGTTTTGCTGATAACTTCTTCATACGACCTTGGAATGACCTCATTATTTTTTCTTTGGCTTCGTCTTTAAATTATGTTTACTATAAAGTGAATAATTCCTGGATTTGAATGAGTTTCATTTGGTCTTTGGTCCTTCTTCCTTTGTAGTACTTCACTTCTTGCTAATTCTAACACTTTGAAGCTTATATTCAGATGATTAACCTAATAAAAGACATAAGCTATAAAACAAGCATAATTCAAGGTAATATGCAAGAATTATAGCAAATATAAACATGTACTTGTTACTAAGAATATGTAATTTATGCACTTATCACTTACACTTTGGAGCACCTAAAGTGACCGGATTTTGTTAAAATTTACACAATATATTACTTATATTTCACAAAAGAATATATCCAAAATTCAGCTTCATCTGATTAACATAAAATGAGAAAAACAATGATAAGTGAGCTGTCCAAGGCTTCAATTATGCAAAACGAAGTTAGAGCTCATGCCACCTTTGCAATAATAAACATAACCTGATCATAATGAAATATTTATCCTACATCTATCACATAATGAAGCATAATAAACTCATTTTTCTTGTAGATCATCTTTATTAAAGTGCAATATCACCTTGGAGATACGCTTCATTATAAATTTGTAAATTTTACGTTCTTTCTTTTTAATCCACTTTTTAAATTTTTGTTGTTGTTGTTATTTTCTAATATATTATTTTCTACTCCCATGATATGTTCAACTCAAATACAATATGCAACACATGTTCCCTTTACCAATAATGAAGTGACATGTTCAATTTCCATCATAATCCAACTATTGGATCTCAACATATCGGTAGAACAACAATAGATATTCTAGGGTTTATAAAGTTGAATTAAATCAAACCATGAAAGTTTCTTTATCAAATCTTGGTAGACATGAATCAAGTAGAGAACACCATATCTAAATTCATATTTTTGAGGAAGAACATGATTTTAGTAAAATCTTCAAATTTCATAAAAAGCTCTAATTCCTATATATGCTCAGATTAAAACATCAAAAACATGAAATTTATGCTCTTTGCTAACTACCCATAATTCTAAAACATGGAAAATTTCATAATCCATGCTCAATTCAAGCAAACCAACTCAAAACACAATTCAGGAAAATATAGTAAAAATAGAAAAAAAGGAAGAAGTTCCATACATTTCATGCTAACAACACCAAGGTTAACAACAACGAACCCAATTCCAAGCCCAACTTTTATGGTTTCTCAAGCAAATTCTCTAGAGTTTCTCCCTTAGAAAATCTCAAGAGAAATCAAATAAGAAGATAGGAGAAAATTTTTTGTGAAGGAAAGGAAGTTTGGATTTATCTTGTTCCCTTTCGTCATAAAAAAAAGGATCAAAGTTCCCCCAAATCATTTGAAATTTTTACACATGTGGGGCATGTAGTACTGGTATGAAACTAGAGAACTATTACATTTTATTATAATGATGATATGATTAAAACTAGAGAAGAGAAAACACATAAAAAGTCGATTAGGAAATCTATCAAAGCCAAGGGGAAAAAAATCATCTAAACTTCAAATCATATACAAAAAGTATGATGATGCTTAAAATCTCATTTCCATTGGATATAATAACTCATCCATTCATAAAAACATGGCGTTTTCGATGTTTGTTTGTAGTACATTTTTTCAGCAAAGAAATACATAGCTATCCAGAGAAAGATAAATTGACCTGATTTTTATAATAATCTTTCGGCTACTGTTTTAATTTTTTTTCACATTTGTGCAGAAATCCAAAGAGGTAAAAAAAAGCCATAAAATCATGTAAAGTTTACTAACTTTACATAGGATGAAAGGGTGTGTCTTAGGTATCATATTTCTCGATCATTCGAAGTTGATGAGGAGTAAAGGCATAAAATCCCTATACCCAGCTTGGAAATTTACCTTTTTTTTTCTCTTTTTTCTAACAAAATGTGTATTTGTCGAGATAAAAAATCTTTTTCCAATTTATTGTTGGGCTAAATATTTTGACATCTTTATAGGTATTCATTTGTTTGTATTTCTATTTACTAGTTACGTGTGTCCCATTAAATATGTTGGTTCTTTATCATGAAGAGATTATATAATTACAAAAATGGTGTAAAGAAAAAAAAAATTTAGAAGAGTAACAAATGGTATATGAATTTTTTTCTCAAGCCATCCTCAACTGAAAATCGAAAAGATATTACAGAAAAGTCATTATTAAACCTTTATTTACGAGGGTTGTTATATGTGTCATAACTAATACGATTGATAAAGAGAAATATCAATATTAACGGGGCTGATACCGATTCAGAAATATAAATTATATTTCTCCTTATTTGTTTTTTTTCTTAAATATTTTTTTTAGAAAGTTTATACTTTTAGTTTGTATCTATAGAGCCTCAGATTGATATGCACGAACTGCAATCATCCAGTTCTTTCGATCAACCCATATGCTGATATACTTCTGTGGGCCAAGCTGGAGTATGCTCTTTTCAAACTCAGGTGTGAGGGCTGCCTGTTTCATCTGTTCCTTTGAGACACGATCCCTTGCTGAAATATGGACAAAGATGTGACTGCCTATGGGATTCACCCGTTTACGATTCAAATGAGCATCGGACCTTGACTTTAGGTGTGTATTTTTCACCGATATCCGTTTTCTCACGTAGCTTGTAGATATGTTCATTTTTGACTTAATTTTGAATATATATATATATATATATATATATATATATATATATACTTATTTATTTTGTTGTAGAGTTTTGAAATAGCATGTCCCGTCTGCAACGTCAAACGGGGAAACTCTTCTTCCCAAATTCTCGAAGTTGCAAAAGAGCAAATTGTTGGTGGTTGTGTTGGCTGCAGTGTGGTAAGCTATGCATTCGGTCGTATTCAATTTGTGTTTTATTAATAAATATCTTTTGAAGGGAAGACAATGGTCTTATTAATGTGCATCTATCTCATAATTAAGTATGCTATCTTCAGTTTTTTTGTGGACCATCTTTATTAATGTGTAATATCCCCCGTGGAGAGTATATGTTCGTTGTAAATTTGTAAACTTTTTGTTCCTTCTTTCTAATCCAATTTTTTAAAAAGAACAAAGAAAATCATTTTGTTTTTACTATTTTTCGTACTATGTGCTACTTACCTTTGACATGTTCAACTCAAATATAACGTGCAAGTACGTGCCAAGTACTAGTAATTGAGTATGACATACTCAATTTTTATCATAATCCAATCATTAGATCTCAATATATCGGTAGAATAACAACAAAGATTTCAGGGTTTATAAAGTTGAGTTACAATCAAACCATGTAAATTTCTTTCCCAAAACTTGTTATACATGAATCAAGTATAGAACAATGTACCCAATTCATATTTCGAATGGTATTGTTAAAATCTCCAATTTTCATGAAGAGACCTGTTACCCATATTCTCAGATCAAAACATTAAAACATGGAATTGATGCTCTTTGCTAACTACCCATTATTGTAAAACATAAAAAAAAATTAGTAATCCATGCTCAACTCAAACAAACCAGCTCAAAACACAATTCAAAAGAATTTAATAGAACTAGAAAAAGGAAGAAGTTCTGTATCTTTCATGCAAAAAACAACACCAAGATTAAAAACAGTGAATCCAACGATTTTCCCAGCTCAACTTTTTTGGTTTCTCAAACAAATTCTCTAGAATTCATCCCTTAGAAAATCTCAAGAGAAATCAAATAAGAAGAGAGGCGAAAAGTTTTTTTGAAGGAAAAAAATTATATATTTTTTTCCCCTTTATCATAAATGAAAAAAAATCCCAAAGTTCCCCTCAATCGTCTCAAATGTTTACACATGTGAGGCATGTACAGCTATTTTGGCACCAGTGTTCAAAGATATCTCAAGTGTACTAAGGGTAGTTTCAAATTAATTTATTTTGATTTCCAACTCTAAGAGATTAAATTAGACTCGATAAAAGTTTTATGTATTACATACGTTCTCTCTTTCCTCAATATTATTTTCGTCAGCCCTAATATCCACTACTTTTTTCAATAATTTCTTTTCAATAAACTTTCAAATATACTTTTAAATTTTTAAAATTTATTTTCAATGAAACTCAATATAAAAATATAAAATATCTGTATAAATATGAAACTAATACGATCATTACCTTTCTTTGTATCTTTCTTTTTTTATCTTCAATCAATTTAAAGTTTCTACCCCATAAATATCATCTTTTAATTAGTAAATAATTAAATATTGATTAAGGATAGTACCCCATGAATATCATCTTTTAATTAGTAAATAATTAAATATTAATTAAGGATAGTTAAGGGAAATCCTATATTGATCTTCTTAATTTTTTGATTTTTTTTCTACGAACAAATAAAAAGGGACGGAGGGAGCACTATATTTTAAAAACTCTAAACACTTTTTTTTAGTTATCTTGCATGTACAAATCTGTAAGCTATTTTACGAGGCTAATCTGGCTTAAGTTATACTAAGACTTACAAAAATATAATTATGATAGGCGCTACGCCCGTCACTTGTACACGACTTGTTCACACGGAGCCTATCGTCTTTGATAACTAAACTTCTAAACTCTAGAAACGTGGAATAAATCGAGATCGCACGAACCAAATATCGCCATATCCAAAGTTGCAAGTAACATGTTATTAACTTATTCAGTTTCTATACTTTTAGCTTAAAATAACACATATCAACTATTGAAGGGTGTTTTCAGGGTTGCATGAATTTATAAGGGTATTGTAGGATAAGATGAAATAAAGTTATTTCAAAATAGGAGTGAATACAAGGGGAGCATGTGGAGTTACAAGCCCCCATAAAACTCTCAAATCAATTAATACATATATATTTTGTATTAGTTGTTGTTTTAAATTAATCCTATTGCCCTCCCTAAAATTCTTAAGAATAGAACGATATGCATGTATATATATCGTATAGTTGTAAAGCTAACTTCATCTTATCCAAATACAAAAACTTACTTAAAGTTAAGGATTTGTAATACATTTCAATCCATTGGAAAAATGCAATAATTTAATTATCTTTCAAAGGTAAGTGTTTTGTTAGATTAAGTGTTACTTGTTAGATTAGATTAGATTAGATTAGATCAGATTTAAACCTAGATCAGAGTTATTGTCAGTAGATTAGATCATGATTATTTTTTATCCAAACCCAAAATGAAAACTGATGAGGCAGATGATGAATCAGCCGATTCTAAACTATGCTCTTTACATTTCGTCTGAGAAATAGAATTTCGACCTAGTTGATTTTTAGGTTTTTAAATTAAGAAGAGATTCGGCTAATAGTAAAAATAAATAAAATTCTACCTGATTTTAGGTCGTGGATTGCGGATGGTATTTTTTATAGGTGAAAATCACAATTTGAAATCAGTTAAGCATTTTTATTCCCCAACCTAGACGATTCTCCGCCCCGTACCCAATTAAGGGGCTCTTCCCCCTCATCCCTATTCGTACATGGCAAACAAAATGTGTATAACAAAAAACGTAATTTAGTGATTTTGAAGTAACTTAGAATTGTGTAGTAAGATAGTTTAATAAACAAAAGGTAACATAGACATTTTCGACATATTAGAACACCCCTTATCCAATTTTTTAACATGCTTAATCCCGATACAACCCCTAATTCTTGCAGGCGTAGAAATAGCCTTTCAAATGTATTAGAACACCCTTTATCCAATTTTCTAACATGCTTAATCCCAATACAAGCAGCCCCAGAAATACCCTTCCAAATGTATATGTCGATCAAAGGAAGTGAGAACGTATAATGATTTTATAAGACTAGTCAAATGCAAGTATAAAACAAACTAATAATTGAAGCAGTTCGAATTATTGACTCACATACTTGGCTTGAGCAAGTGGAGAAGATTAGCTTCACATTATGATGTATATATAAAACTGACCGGTCAACGTCGACATCTATATTCATTCATGTATCTCAACAAAATTTGCCAAGTTGAACCAAAGCAATTCAAATCAGAAGTACTCAAAACTATCACATTGAGGGTTGACAATTTGCTAAAATACAAACTTCCCATGAAAAGTCAGCAAGTTTGCAACTTCCATCATTTTTTTCTTCCAAAGAATGAAGCTTAATAAAGGCTATATATATATATATCAGTGTTAAAATCAAGTAAAGAAGGCTATACATTTAGCTCTTCTTTGTTAGCTCATATCATTCTCTGCTCTAGCTTGCTTTGCTTATTCATAGTATCATGAGGACATTGAGGAGTACTAATGTCAATCTTGTTCATTTTCTATTAGTGTTATCATTCTCAACATCTCTATTCATTTTAAGAGTATCGGCACAAACAGGCGAAACGAATTCCACTGATGGTACGTACATATAGCTTTATATCGTGCCTCATTATCAATCTCGTGTTGCCGTCGTTTTATTCATTTGGACTGTCGAGATCTCTACAATTTTAACGAGTTTTTTTCTTTTATCAGTGGAGACATTAGCTTTGTTCATCGATATACCAAATGGTGATGATCCATGTCTTCCTAAACCATTGTCATGGGTTGAGTGCAGCTCTGATGATACCCCACGAATAACAGCGTTGTACGATAAAAATCTCAACTTATTCTCTGTTTTAAGTTCACAAAATTTTGAGGTCATTTAGCCGATATCACTGTACTACAGTGATAAAGTTACTGGATAATGATACCAATGACCAAGATCTAAGTTATATTTTTTTTTTCATCTGGTCAATCTTATTGACCTAGTTAAAATTCTAATTATTTTGTTCCTTTCCAATAAATTTGCAGAAATCTTGGCAATGCTGGACTATATGGAGCTATCCCAGACTTCAGTGCCATGGATGCACTTGAAATTATGTGGGTAGTCTAATTTTGTATTCTTGTAGTAAATTATAATGAATTTACTGATATAATCTCATGGTTTACAATTTTCCAGAGACCTTAGCAATAACCTTTTCATAGAAGAGTTCCCGGATTTTTTCGCCAACTTCCCAAAACTGAAAGTGTTGTAAGTTATTCTTTCCAGTGGATTTTGATCTGTATCGAATTTTAAATTTCCTTCAAATTCGTGTAGAAATTATCGTAATTCTGAATAATATTTCATTTTTAATCTTTGTAGGAATCTGGCATATAACAGTTTTTATGGAACAATACCTACTTCATTATCAAATAATAAGAAGTTAGAGCTGACGTAAGTGAACCATGTCGATTATATACCGAACCCGTATCACTGTTAGCTGAGTTTGTGAAAATTATGTTAGAAATCAAACTTGATTTTATGTTTATGTTCATTTCAGGTTAACCGGAATGGAGCCACTCCTGTGTTATTCCGACGAAGACACATGCGAAACCGATACAGGAACGAACGAGGGAACATCAACCAGAACTAATGGATTAACACCCACTAGTTCTACTCGTACGCAAACAAAAAGTCGCAAAAAGAAGACGGTACCAATTGTGCTCGGAACTTTAATCCCAATTTTTCTGATATTTTGGGCTATTGTTGGATTACTAGCGGTTAAACATCAAAAGAAAAAGGCTGCAGCAGGTTTAAAACATTCCCCACACTTTAATCTATTATCAGTTTAATTGCTTTTGTCACAGTCCTAATTATCCGTGGTTGATTATGATATAGGGCAAAAGAATGGGGCTCCTATGCCTGGAAAGCCAATGCATGAAATTACACAGAGCCCCAATCCACTACTGCCTGAGAACGAAATGAAGTATCAAAATCCTGAGATTGCCGCTGAAAACGTTATACCCGAACACCACGAAGTAGATATCGACCAACAAGCACACCCGACAGTCTAAGCAATTTGGATTGGAGCTATAGATAATAAACGCATGATCTTTTTGTTAAACTTATTGCTTTGATTGTTTTTAGGGAATTTTGAGTTTTTTTATATATTTGTAAACTTTACGACTTCTGGTTTCTTAAAATACAAGGGAAATTTCCCCAATCTCATAAGCAAAAAAAAAAGAGACAGTACTGTAAGTATAATGTGCATATTTATAAGTATTATCGTAATATAAAACGATTGATTGTAATGTTGTTAATTCAAAAATTCTCTGAGCAGTGGCCGAGGCTGCCGAACAAATCTTTTTCTTTTTCGTGAAATTGACATGCTACAAAAAGGTACTACCTTACCCATAGGCCCATAATCCAAACAACTTCCCACAAAATGAAAGTGTAAGAGAGAAAACCAAAGTAAATAAAAGGCCCACAGAGAAGCCCACTTACATATTAAAGTAAAGTGAGAAAAGCCCAAGTGATAGGAGGAAAGTCATATCACATCTTGTTGAGGTTTGTGATCGGAAGAATTATTTACGTGAAATATACTGTCAGGCTCTTTTTTTCCAGTTTTTTCCTTTCATAATTTCATGCCCGGAAAACTTAAGGCATGCACCCATTTTTTCAACAAAAATTTCTGACGAGCCCATATTTATTTAAAATTTAGTTTTCTTTTATTTTTTCTTCCCTAAATAACCTTCCATATTTAGAGTGAGAGTTTCCTTCTTCTTCTTCGTCTGAGAGAGAGTTTTACGTCGAAATTCAGTTTGCTTTTTCTTCGTCTGAGAGGGGGATTTTGCTACTTTATGAACATAATTTTTTTCTAGAGGTTTTATTCATTTCTATTCTAATATTTTTCGTGTTCAATTTTTTTTTTCTATTTGATTCTACCTACATTCTCTGCGATATATATTTTTTTTGATTTCTAGGGTTTTGGAAACATATATCAGAGATTTTCTTATACAATTAAGGATCTCTGCTAGCGAATAAGTGATTTTAGTTTCGTTTTTATTCTTATTTTTTGTTTTTGTTCTGATTTGTTAGCTTTTTGGTTGAATCGATTTTTGGATCAGCTACAATATCAGTTTCAGGTAAGATTCCCATCCGTAATCAATCTAGATTTCTTTTCAACTTTGAGTTTGTTGATTTGATTTTCAATTGAATTTTAGGTTTAATTCAATTTTAGATGTGATTAATGAATGAATGAATTCGTTTTAAGTTTAATTTTGTTATGTAATTAGCTAGACCGATTTGAGTGAAATCATCATCAACCAAATTTTGGTATAAACACATTGGAAGGTTTGTTTTTGATTTGGAAGGTTACTTTATGAATTGTTCATAAGTTTGCTGCATCACATTTTGATTTTCTGCATAATATAGGTTGAAGATGTCATTTGTTAGTTCATTAGTTGTACTTCATTATTTGAATGAATTCTTAGTTCATCCTGTCGATATCAACACAACTGTCGAGTTTTTGAAGATATTGGTTTGCCAGAAGTGGACTCATTTGTTTCCTCACCATATCAATTTCTCTTTTAATGACGGAAACAAGCTTGTTCGGGTAGATTATGATTGTTACTTAGCTCTTTTACATCTCTTTGCCACTGTAAAGGTCAGAAGAGTTTTGATTTGTTTGTTGAAGTTGGTAGTAATGCTTCTACTAGTGGTAGTAGATCTTCTAGGTGTGTTACTGAACCTGAAGAAGCTGTTGTTCGTTTCCTTGAGGATGGTTCTATGCATGTTAGCAAGACGCTTAGATCTAATGGTTGGGAATCAATGCTTGGTGAAGTTGGTAAAGTATTTTTTTGGGGTCTAGCAGAAGTGCAGAATGCAGCAAAGAAATATGAGCTCAAGTCTAGGTATAATCTTCTTGTTACCAAGAATGAACCTAGTAGGTTCTATGCGAAGTGCAAAAAAGATTCTTGCCCTTGGCAGTTTAGGGTTGCTGCTATTGATGATGAAAACATGATGCTCAAGTTTAAGAAATTTGTTAATAGTCATGACTGTGGATTGGGAAATAAAATGCTCCACTATAAAGTCATTAGTCTTTTTTTTGCTAGTTTGATCAAGGACGATATCAAAAGTGATCCAAGTTTCAAAGCTTCTAATTTGCTAAAAAAGTTTAAAAGTCAATACGGTATCAATGTGAAATATTATCAAGCTTACAATGGCAGAGAGAAAGTCTATGGGGATGTTTTTGGTGATGATATCATGTCGTATTCACATCTGGTGTGGTATGTAGATGCTATTCGAAGTACCAACGAGGGTAGTTTCATTGTTTTCCAAGTTGAGCCAAGCACTAATAAGTTTGTTCGTCTTTTTATTTCTTTCAAGACGTGCATTCATGGTTACCATTTCCTTCGTCCATTGGTTATGTGGATGAGACTTTTCTTATACGGAGATTTAAAGGATGCCTCTGGCTTCCACTGGTTTCTATGCTCAACAAGGTATGTATTTTGCATATGTTTTTTGTTTTTCTAAGTTAGCTGCATAATTCATTATGAAGTTTTTTTTACCTGCATAATACGTTATACATATTATTCTCACATGCATAATAAGTTTTACAACAGTTTTTTTTCCTTAGCATAATACGTTATGTGTCCTTTTGTGTTAGCTGCATACTCTATTATATAGTTTTTTGGACCTGCATAATACGTTATGCAGATATTTCATAGATGCATAATACTTTATGCATCAATTACTTTATCAACATAATACATTATGCAGCCATTGTTTCAGCTACATACTCTATTATGCAGTGTTTTCTTTTCCATTTTTTTTTCTGAAACATGTTTTCTTTTGTTATTTGCAGAGTTTTTTCCCTTAGACATGGCCTTGGTGAAGATAATGACAACTGGGAATGGTTCATGAATAATTTGAAACGAATTGTTGATGATAGGCCAATCACATTTTTATCTGATCGTGGGGAAGGAATAAAGGCAACCATTCCAATTGTTTTTCCTGGCTCTTTCCACAACTACTGCTATTATCATCTTAAGAAAAACTTGCCAATTAATTCTTCTGATGATAGGCATGGTGTTGTTATTGATGCTTTTCAAGCTGCTACATATGCTCTTCGTCCTGAAGGTTACGACACTGCTATCACAACCATTAGGGGTCTTGGTTGTGGATGGGTTGCAAATTATATTGAAGCTATTCCTCGCGAGTGTTGGTCAAATGCCTATTTTCAGGGTTGTAGGTATGGGAGGAAAACTTCAAGTCTTGCTGAATCTTTTAATAGTTGGATTAAACATCACAAGAAGATGCCTGCTTGTGCTCTTCTTGATCAGGTATGGAAGAAGGTGATTGAGTTGATGTCGCTAAGGAGGAACGCTAGTTTCAGATTCAACACAATTCTCACACCAAAGATGAAGTTAAGATGAAGAGTCTTTTTGATGAGGGTGTAACCTGGCTAGTAATTGAATATGTTGTTCATGTTTATGAAGTCGAGGGCGATGATAGTTCTCACTATGTTAACCTGGAGCGCAAGACATGTACCTGTCAGAGATGGCGCGTATACGTGTTCCCATATGTTCATGATTTTGCTTCAATAACAATGTCTGGATCTAATCCATATGATTTTGTTGATCCAGGTTTCACTACTGCGTACTACAATAATTCCTACAACCATGCGATTCATCATATTTCGAACTACAATAGGCCTGAAGTTTATGAAGGAGAGGACATCATCAATGCAGCTGATGTTAGGAGGCCACCAGAGTGACCACCAGCTAAAATACATTTGAGAAGTTATGAGATACTGATAGACACATTTTAGTGTCTACATTGCACCTTAATTTCTAGTGGGTTAGTATTCGATTGTGTGTCTATTACGTGTTTTTATGCTTTTGTAGGTACATTAGAAGAATAAAGATTTGTGGAAAAATTGGCTCAAAAAGTGATAAAGGCACCCAAGGACAAGTGTTATTGGCACCCCAAGAATGGATAAGGGACACCCTAGGATCGGCCGAGTCAACCCAGCGGGTCAACCAGGCGATTCAACCCAGCGAGCCAGCCGAGTCGACTCAGCCGGATCAGCCGATTTAGCTCATCGGGAAATCTTCTGGATGGTTAAAAGCAAATGATTCGAAGGATATTTTGCTTCTAGATTGTTCCAAATGATAATAGCAGTCTCACGCAAGTCATAAACATCAAAAGATCCCGTGAAATCAGTGTGTAAATCATGTATTTGGCCGGA
This sequence comes from Papaver californicum, assembly GCA_023531435.1. Lineage (NCBI taxonomy): Eukaryota > Viridiplantae > Streptophyta > Magnoliopsida > Ranunculales > Papaveraceae > Papaver > Papaver californicum. The sequence continues at coordinate 1,536,420 of JAJJMC010009201.1, read as the reverse complement.
ATCATGATTCGATTAGGATTGGGATTTGTGGGCTGTTCTAGAGAGTTCTATTAGGTTTAGAACTCTCTCTAGGGTTTCTACTATCTATAAATACCAAGAGAAGCCAAGAGAATCGGGTACAAAAGCTTAGAGACGATTTTAGAGAATTCCGGTCACTATTCTGTCACCGCCGACGAGCTGCTGCTGCACCGGCCGGCTGTTCTTCATCCATCACTGCCGGAGAAGAAGACTCAGTAACATTTATAAGTGTTGCTGATTTGAATTTTCCTGTTGTCTATTGCTTCAAACCATTTGTTGCTTAAACTCTTCTGTAACAGCTGAACCCTCTCCTGTAACGCATATAAGCGTATCAAATCAGCTGTTACAGCGTTATTCAACCTTGTAATCAATATTTTGAGCAATGAAATCAACTTTTGAGCAAGTTTTCTTCACCATGAGCTAAGTCTATTTACTGGGATGATGGATAAGGTAATTTT
>JAJJMC010009201.1:1474965-1486802 GCA_023531435.1 Papaver californicum | reverse complement strand
TTATGCTGTGATTGTTGAGTAGATATTGGAGAATGTTAGTGCAAATTGTTTTATAGGCAAATTCAGCAGGTTTAAAGTAGGATGAAACTGCTTTCAATAAGCATAGTGTGCAGTTCAGAGAGAATATAACCACCTCTGAAAATTTGCATATGTGATTGTAATGAATTCAAGATGTTGTGGTAGATATGTAACTGGTTTACTATATTTCTTCTTGTTTGTGTTCTAGATATGTAACCCAGTTGCATCCTCTTAATTGATTATAACTTGAACTAACAACTAGTTGTTTTTTTTTTTGTTTTAAAACTTGGGTTAAATTGGTAGGACACAATGGCCCCTAAAACTAAATGTACCATTTTCTGATTTCTTTTTGTTTAAATTGTTATTGATCATCTTTGTTGAGTTAATGGTGGTGAACAATTGTTAGGATAAACTAGTATGAAACTGGTTTCATCCAGGTTTAATATTAGATACAAATTTATTTTTGATAGGATGTAACTGGTTTCATCTTCTTGTAGGAAGCAAAAGCAAGAGTAAAGGTGAATTAAAAACCAAGAAAAATCATGATGTAAATGTGGTTGGCGAAAGTAATGAAGAAGATCATTTGGAGAGAAAGGAAGGGAAGAAAACCTTTCGGTAAAGTATGAAACCAATGGTGGATTTAATGGGTTCATTGGAAATCACAGAGAAACAAGAGGATGAATTAAGGAAGATTGAGTTTTGGAGTTTTCTGAATGTGATCAAAGAAAGAAACATTGGCAAGGTTAAATGTAGCAAAGCTCCAAAGATATTATAAATACATCATAGTGAGTTATGAATCAAACAACTCATTCAAGATTGGTGATCGAATTTTGAAGACAGATCCTAACTCACTTGTTGTTACCTTTGCAATGAAGAGGATACGTATGAGTGAAGAAGATAAGGAACTTTATGGGACAAAGGAGGACCCTAGTTTCAAAACTTCTGAATTTTACATAAAGTACTTCAAGAAGGAGTATGCAAAGAAAAGTGGAGACTAATTGGAGAAAAAGGACATTGTTAAAGGAATCAAGGCTGTTATCGAAGAAGACGGAAAATAAGAAGAGTTGGTGAACCTTTTGTTGTTGTACATGTTTTGTACAATTTTCTTCACAAACACTGGTGGTATGTATATCAATTACAAGTAGTTAAACTGTGTAAAGTCAATTGATATCATCAATAGAATCTCATGTCCGGATCTCATCCATGAGCATCTAATGGAAAGCGTTGCAGAAGTACATAAGACACCTTACTCTGTAAATGGTTGTAGCTTCTATCTATTGGTGAGTTTCTATGATTTTTTGTTTTATTTTTGAACATTCGTTATCTTCAATACAACAAGCATCAAACTAAACAGATTCATCTTGTTCTTTTTTTTTGTTGCAGTACTGGATGTTCGAACATATTAAAGGTATTGAAAAGAAAGACAAGAGTGATAACTTACCTAGGTTTGCAAGATGGAACATGTATCAAGTGTCTTATGATGTCGAGTCAATGCTGAAAAATCTTTCAAAATATCAGGTAAATCTATAATATAAAGCCATAACATTTCTGTAATCACTAGATGAAACTAGTTACATCTTGTGTAATATTTCTGTAATTACTAGATGAAACTAGTTACATCTTATGTAATATTTCTGTAATCACTAAATGAAACTAGTTACATCATGTGTAAGCACTGGATGAAACAAGATGCATCTTGAATCTGAAAAATAAAAACATGTTGTTTACATGGTTGCAGATGATTGACATTGTTGGTAGTTGGACTGAAGAGGAAAAACAATTATGTTTGTTTAATGAGTCAGAAAACAACAATGAAAAAAATATCTCCAACTTGAATAATGAACTAGAAGAGAAAGATAAGATTATCTCTAACTTGAAGGTTGAATTAGAGGCTAAGGATAATATAATCTTAGACTTGCGAAATGAAGTGGAAGTATTGAAAGGACAACACAAGTCGCAATCAGAAACTCCACAAGCTTCACCTTCTCTTCAGATTATTGTTCATACACCACCTCCAGATTTATTCAATCCTAAAATCACTCAAGAGATAAATAGAGATGAAGAAGGTGGTGTTCCTCAAAACGTTGATGCACCCAATAAAATTCCTGAAGAACTAATTATTAAACCAGTTATTGAAGCATAACCTCTAGCATTAATGACTGAACTTGGGTCGATTGAGAGAAACATGAAGAATGTGTATCAGTATTTAAGGAAGAGGAAAAACCTTGGTTCGGATTATGTTAGGAATGATGAAAAGAAGAAAACGAGTGATAAGTTCAAGAAGTTAGATAAGCATAACAAGTTGTGGAAAAATTACTTGAGTGAAAACAAAGCGACCGAAGAAAAGTTAATCAAAGAGTTCTAAAAATATGGAAATTTAAGGTACGCGCAACTGTTTTTTGTTTTGATAATTTATTTTTGCATTATTGTTTAGGATGAAACTGGATTCATTTTAGTTTGGTTTTTGTTTATGCCTGGATGAAACTGGTTTCATCCTGTTTATACCAAAACTATTAACTTGGATGAAACCAGTTTGATCCTGTTTTCTACGTGTTTGTTTTATCCTGTTTTTTAACTGTTGTAACTATATGAATGATCAATAATGCAGAGACTGCATTTGGAATTACAATAGAGGTGGTGAGTTTGCAATCTCTATTATGGGTGAATACATTCAAGAAATGATTTTAAATCATTCTATGCCAAACAATATTATCGAGCTCAAGATTATGAAATGAGGGGAACTGTTTCAACCTCACAACAAGTGCGATGGATTCATTAAGACCGCATTTCTGAGCACACTGGCATGAGTAACACACACAAACATTTGATTCATTTTCTTTGTTATTTTTTTATTAATTTTTTTTTGGTAAAAATGATTGAGTTAAATAGTGCACTTAATTTGTTTTCAAATTTATGTCTCCATGGAAGATGAAAAAATGGCTACAAAGTTGATAGATGGTGAATTGCAGAAATTAAAGAATGCTAACATCTATGATTTCCATTACTTGTTGATCCCGATGAACCACCATTGTGAAGTTGCATCGAAGCCTGAATATAAAGACCATTTTACCTTGCTTCAATTTGACTTCCATGACGTTTCTTGGACAAACTACAATTCTCTTCTCGATACTACAAAAAATGGTTGTCTGGAAGATGTAAAAGTAATGATAAGAAGAGTGAACCAAGTTCTTAGCAAACTCTATGATAGAAACATGGATGATACTGAATTCACTACCGTAGAGAACTGTCCACAACAGGGCAAAAGGTAGGTCATTCAAACTGTAGCGTTTTTTATTGTACATTTTTTTTATTTATTAAACACAAAAACTAAATGAAAGACTTGTTTTTGTGGTCCTGACTCTTGAATGTATTTTATCTACTTCATGAAATGGTCGATGCAAGATGGTTTCGCTTTTGAAGACGAAGAAACTCTTAGGGAAAAGATGAGCGCAAGGCGAGTAGACCTCGTATATGAAATACTGAGTGATGAAAGAAGTTGTTGGAAGTTGGAAGAGAACTAAGACGGGTTTGTAATGAATCTGGTTTCATCTAAAGACCGTAAAGAAGTTTAAGTTTAAGTTTTTTATTTAAAGTGCTATTAATGTAGTTTAGTTGCAGATGAATTAATATGAACCTTGGATTTCATATATGAATGTATATATCCTAATTGCAGTTCAATTACTATGAAAACTTTTACTTGAATTGTTATTTATTGCTAATTTTTTTCGTCAGGCTATGCAGGATGAAACTGTTTTCTTCCAAGCAAAAATAACATTTTTGTAAAGCGGGGGGTTTTCTGTCAGAATATGGAGGATGAAACAAGTTTCATCCAAGAAAAAAATCTATTTTTTTAAGATTATGCATGATGAAACCAGTTTCATCCAGGTTTAATTTGTGTTGTTCATGAATTCATTCAAGGTTTAATCTGTGTTGTAAATGAATTGAAGAGCATCTACAATTGAACATCGCAAAAAAGATATTAAGATAAACTAGACACTGTAATTGTTCAAACAAAATATAAAAATCCCCAAAACAATGATAAAAATAGATATGTCCAAACAAATACTAATTGTAAAAAGAATGAATCTAATATGCAACAAGAAGTTGCAGAGAATGAATAAGACCAAAACTCATAAATTGTCCAGAAGAATCAGTGGAAGAAGATGATATTAAGGAGGGAGAATAAGGCGCTGCTTTTTGACGAGAGGATGAGGACAGGTCGTCTTGTTATGACTTGCTTTTGTATGACAGTTATCGCACGTAATAGATCTCGTGAAACTCGAACCGGTGTTGGGAATCCTATTTTTTTTTGGTCTTCCTACTTTGCCAGCAACATCTGGTGGGTGGATAAGTTTTTCTTCGTAAAAAGTGAAGGCTTATCATGATTTGGAATTGGTTTGATTGAATGATCATATGCATCCTTGAAGAACCCAATACTGAAAAAAGGATTAATGAAATCATAGACACAAAGATTTGTTGAAGCCATACACACGATAGCGTGAGCACAAGGGAACTGATCAGTAAACCAACGCTTACAGCTGCACTACCAGTTGCTAAGATTAACATCATGAGTATGATCGGAGAAGTGTACTTAAAACTCAAGTTCACCAGACTTGCTTATTCTCCAAGTACTGCCGGCACGAATTGACTTCTCAACTTCTTTCTGAAGATTGAGACACAAATATCCAGAATACTTTGACCCTTCAACCTTCCTTGAACTCATCTGCACCATTATCTTGACTCGAATGTGGTCGACTAATGTTGCATTAAGCATACTTTTCGCTTCCCTAATCCAAGTATTAAAGGATTCTGCGACATTTGAACACATGTCTCTGTATCGACATCCTTTAAAATGTGTTGTGGACCAATTCTCCACAGGAAGAACACTCAATTAGCGGTGAAGACCTTCGCATCCCATTTCCTTCAACTTATTCATACCGTCATGAAAACCTTCAAGAGTTGACCAATAAAAACATTGAGTGAAAAAGTCCATTGCAATACCATATTCTTCTTTCTTCTTCTTGATCTGAGTACGGACATTGTTTTTCAAGTGATAATAACAGTAACCATGACGAGAAGTAGGAAATACAGCGGGAATACCGAAGACCAAAACCATCGTGACGATCCGAAACGAAAGTTAATGGGAGAGGACCCAAAATAGACTCTAGCTTCTCCAAGAACCAACGCCAGTTGTCGACATCCTCGCTTGAAACAATACCGTATGCTAAAGAGAAGATTCCTACAAAAATAAACACACACAAAAAAAATCATTAAGCGGAAAAAGTCAGGGTGATAAACACAAGATATAACTGGTTGCATACTGTAAAAAAATAATAAAACGGAGTTACATACACATGATGTAACTGGTTTCTTCCTGTACAAAAATAATGACAGAAACTGACAAAAAAAATTTAATTTATGAGGATGGAATGTGACTTTAATAATAAAATGATTTTTTATTAAATATATCTATAAGAGAAGACATACCATTATTTTTATTTTTCCCAGTAGCCACCATAAGGCATCCCCTAAACTTTCCCTTCAAAAAAGTTCCATCTAAGAACAACACCGGACGACAAAATTCGAAGTTAAATATGAAAGCCTCAAAAGCTAAGAACAAACTCTTGAATTGGTTTCCTTCCAAAACTAAATCAGCTTGACTTCCTTCATTTTTTCTCTTCAAAGCATCACACCACCATACCAAATCAGTATATCCCTTGGTATCATCACCATATAACTCCTTCAAACATACTTCTTTTCTGTCATGCGCTTGATCGTAGCTCAATGTCAACCCATAATAACTCTTGAAATCAGCCATAATATCACGGGGTTTCATGTTTGCATTTTGTTTGAGTTGGTCAATTACAAAATTCTTAACTAACTCGCGTGTAATGAGACACTATTGGTTTCATCTTTATAACCGGCACAACACGTATGGTCTCCATTATAATCTCTAAGAATAAAGTGCTTCTTCAGACTTGAAGTCTTCGTCGATGCATGAAACCTCCATTTGCATTGAAATTCCTCCTTATAAAAGCACTCAAACCGTATATCGTGTATCATCACTCTTAAGAACCTTAATTTTGCGATCAAAAAATGATTATACTTTTGAACAACAACCCGAGCTTCTTCTCGTCCTCCCAAAAACTCTTAGCCGACACCTTTTATAATAAATTCCCATTCATCCCCTTTACAAGTTTTTCTGACCGCAAGTTTTCCTTTAAATGCACGATCGTTGTTGGGACGACAACCATGATAAGAAGTAGGAATAATGGACAGTTGTTGGCTTGCTTCTTCAGCTAACAACAACTCCATCATAAAAGGTTCTTCACGGAAAAATCCAAGTTCAAACTCCAACAAACTCAAGCTCTTAACGTAACAAAATGAAATCACCGATTGAAGCTTAAAATCACTACAATAACCATTTTCATCGACCGTTGACGTCATACGAACCTTGTATGAACACGAGTCCGTAGAGTACATAACAACACAAACAATTTGGTAATCAGGATCCATCTACAACAAACATATTAACAATAATATTTTCTCAATGACAACAGTATTCAACAAATTTTATAAAAAGCAAAACAGGATGACAAACACAGGATGATTAAAGCAGGATGAAACTAGATTAATCCTGCTTTAAATAATGAAACAAAAATCTGTTCAAAGACATCAATCGGAATCAGTTGAAATTAGTTAACAAAAAACACTACAATTTGAATGCTCATCAAATTGAATACAAAAAAAAGATCAAAAACATAAGAAAACGATGAGTTATATAGGGAAAATCAAAATCAATTCACATAGAAATAAGTTAATCATGAAATTGGTTTTATATTAACAATTAACTGGTTCCCATTTCCTAATATATGAATTGAGACAATTTTTTTGAAGTTTTTAATCATAAAAATCAGATTATTACTAACCCTAGAAAAATCATTAAGAGAAACCATGTGTGTTCATCTTAATATCAAACATAAACAAATTGAATACATGAATCAAAATAAGATGAATCAAAATGATACTGAATAAACGATGTGTGTTCATCTTAATATCAAACATAAAACAGGTTGAATCAAAATCAAACATAAAACAGGTTGAATCAAAATCAGATAAATTGAATATGAAAACTTACTGATTTGAAGATTTGGGAAGTGCTTATACAATAATCTTCGACTTCATAGCTTGTTTTGAAACGATTTCAAGTGTTGATCAGCTCATACTTTTAATCCCCTTTTCCGTTTCATAAAATAGAAAAAGAAGTTGAAGAAAAGAAGTTGAGAAAGAGACGCTAGGTGAAACAGAAAATTTAATGGGTTAATTTACAAAATTTCCTTATAAACCCAAAGTTATATGGGTGTTTTAGTCACTTTGATTTATTGTGGGGTATAAATTCTGGGTAAAAATCCCCAAAAGAATATTTCAAAAATATAATTAGAGAATATGGGTATTATAAAATTATTTTATTTTTAAAGTCTTATACACCCATAAAACCTATGAATTATTGAACCAATTAACTAAGTTTAAAAAGATCACAATGAAGGAACGTCGATATTTGACTTTTAATTTTTGAACCAGCAAAAGTAAACATCACCATTGGCACGATATCCTATTAGTAACGCATATTAAACCCAAATAACTTGGACATATTCATCTAATGAAACTTCGCCAACTCCAAAAATTCTCAAATCAAAACAATCATAATTATTATAAATTCAAACTTAATTTTAAATTAACATGGCCAAAAGCCACATATAATGAAGCTTAGGTTAGTCTATATATATTTCTGATGAATACCATATCATTGCTATCAACTAACAATCATCTCTTTTGATTCTGCTTTGTTCATAATTAACTTAATTGCTTCATAATATCAATGGAGAATAGTAAGGTCAATCTTGCTCGTTTGATCCTATCAGCATTGTCTTTCTCATCTCTACTCTTCACAGTTTCTGCACAAACAAATTTAACTGATGGTATAACTTTAATTTGAACCTTAATTGAGTATATCTTTCTCTTATTCTTTTTCATTGTAGATTAGATGGCATCTCTTAAATATTTGTTAAATTCCTGTATTAAATTGTTTGAATGATTATTTATCAGTGGAGGCATTAAGTTTGTTACAAAATAATTTTCCTCTACTTGCGTTAATATCAACCGGTGATCCATGTCTTCCTACACCACACTTTTGGCTTAAATGTAGCTCCAGTCCTACACCTCGAGTAACAGCATTGTAAGATATGATGCATAACCAAAACAGGACCAGGAATGACGAATTTATGTTTTACCGATGAAATATCATGCATAACCAGGAGCAGGCACACTGGAAGCGAGAACATCGGGAGCAGGAACACCAGGAACAGGAGGGACTTCCCTAGGATTAACCAATGGTTTTACTCCAACTCCAGAGTCAACGAGAAGTATTACTGAATCGCTATCAATTGCACTTGGAATTGGAATCCCAATTTTCTTTGTCATACTCTGGGCTATTATTCTAATTATTGATCATCAAATTAAAAAGGCTCCAGCACCAACCCCAACATCAGCACCAACACCAACACCAATAGGTTTATTAACACTCACAACTTTAATCCGTAAATTATTACTTCCTCGTTTTATTATTTTCGTCCTCTATATTAATTTTATAAATAATAAACTAATACACTGATTTCTATTTATAGTCACATATTTTTAATAAACTCTCCAATATATCCTTGATCCTTTTAATTATATATTTTTTAATGTGATTTATTTTAAAATTATAAAGAATATCTGCTTAATTTAAAAAAAATATAATTGATATATTTTTTTATCTTTATTCTTTTTAATGAAATTTTTTAACATTTAATTTTGATAATAATATAACATTAATTAAGGGTCATTTAGGAAAATTTTATGGTCTTCTTTATATCCTGACTTTATCAACGCGAACGGAAATAATAAAACGGAGGGATTACTATAATTTGTATTTTAATACTGAATGGTAGCTCAAGTCAAGTCTAATATGCATGATTTATATGTCTATTTGTATTTTAATACTGAATGGTAGCTCAAGTCAAGTCTAATATGCATGATTTATATGTCTAGGGCATATAAAAGAGATTTCTGGGCTGGCAATGCCCGTGGCGTAGATACCGAGCAACAGATGCACCCGACTGTTCAAAGATTTCGAGCTTAAATTGGAGCCATTATTTGTTCTTCGAATCTTTTGTAATTGTTGAATGTTTTCAAGGATTAAACCCTGTTGTCATACACTTTGTGAAATTGACGAGGAGAAATGGCTTGATAGGTAATAATATTTACGGCTAAAAATGAGTTTTTTCATTTTAATTTTTTGTTCCAAAAATAGATACTTAACTTTGAACAAGATCATATTTTTAAAATTATTCTTTTGATTAGTTAGTATTATTAAATTTTAGTCTAAGAATTATATATAATCAAATAGTTTTGTTTATACTCGTTCCATATGTATTTTAAAATGCATTCCGACTATATAAATTTTTACATATATTCATTTTATAGTTTAAGAAATATATGGGATGCCTTTGAGAGTCGTTTTGGGAACATTCGTGATTCGTTATTACCATAATTTTCCATCCAGTGGATGAAATTTATTTTTTCGATTATGTAAAAGTGAATAATTTCCAAAAGTTCATGCTACAACTTCAGGCACGTCTTACCTTTTGTGGAAAGAAATTCACATATGAGGAAATGATTCAGAAAACTCTATCGATCTTTCCCACCCCATCCATGATACTGAACCAATATCGTTTGGAGGTTGACAACAAAAGAATAAAAACATTCAGTAAGTTAATAAACTTACTGCAAGTGTCTGAGAGGCACAATGAGATTCTTGTCAATAACAACGCCAGAGCTGTCGGGAAAAAGAAAGTTCCCAAAGCTAACCATGGCAAGGTCCATAGAGGGAAAAACCCCAAAGGAAAGAGGGTTCGGCATTCTGATTCACATCCCCTTGATCCATACTCATGTGGATATAATACCTCTCGTAGAAGAGGACATAAGGAACATACTCAGGCCGAGGACTTACCGGTCATTCTAATGTTTGAAACAAAGAAGGAACTTCTGGCCAAAGTGGTAGCGACCGTAAGTTCGATTAAACATCTAAGAATCCCGCTATAAGACGCAAATGAAAATGCGCCTAGTTTTAGGTGTGGATTTTTCGGGCATTGGTACAAACAATGTAAGGCTACTGCCAATGTAGCTGCGAGCTACAAAAAGTGCATGGAAACTCTCGAATAGGAGGCTCACTGTACGAAAGAAAATGAATTTACCCCTGACGTAAATCTTATAATCATAGACTTCTAGAGAAACAAGGACTTTTTCTCATCAATGGATGCTCCAGACTTTGCATGGGCCTAAACATCTAGTTTATTGTTTGATGGCTTAGTAGACTTTGTCTTTAAATAATTTGGTAGATGCTTTGAAATATTTTATGTTATCTTGGATTACTGTTCGATTAATGGTTTGAGTAGATGTTACTGTTGCTAAACATGTTCTTACTATCTTTATGTTATATGTATGGATTACCTATAAGTACTTATTTTCTATTATGCTTTATAGAATTTTACTTATTTATGATAATTTATTATTTAGCATGTATATTTGAATGGAAAGGACGCAATTCTAGTAGAACAAGATTCTCTAAAGGAAATGAAAAAAATTGTTCGTTTTTATAACATTCCTACCTAATGTACTTGTAGGAATGTCTCAAGAAGAAATTGAATGTTTAGCTGATAGTGCAACCACACACACTATCCTAAGAAATAGACAATATTTGTTGATTTCACTCGTTATAAGACATTTGTGACTACGATGTAATACCCCGATTATGGAATATAGTAAGTTAAGCGTGCTCGTGTGGGAGTAATCTAGAGATGGGTGACCTCCTGGGAAGCTGCTGCCGGATAACCGCAGCGGTACCCGTTGAAAACCCCACACTGCTGGATAACCGCAGTGGCTAAGTGGGGACAATATCGGTGGAGGGTCGGGTCATTACAAAATGGTATCAGAGCCGACGAAGGGTCACCTGCCGAGGGTGAGAGAGTACGCTGGACGGGGTGTTCCAGGTACTGGTCTCATGAATGGGAGGGAACGTCGGAGATCTTGGCTTGTATATTCCGGAGCCGAAGACACTCCAATTTAATGGTGGTGGAATTGTAATACCCCGATTCGGAATATAAGTAATGGTTTTCCCTTTCCTAACACCGGGGCCTTTTCAGCACAGTTGACTCCGGAGTTGGCAAAAAACTCTACAGTTAAGCGTGCTCGGGCGGGAGTAATCCAGGGATGGGTGACCTCCTTGGAAGCTGCTGATGGATAACCGCAACGGTGCCCGTTGAAAACCCCACACTGCCGGATAACCGCAATGGCTAAGTGTGGACAATATCGGTGGGAGGTCGGTTCATTACAAAAATGGTATCAGAGCCGTCGACGGGTCACCTGCTGAGGGTGAGAAAGTACGCTGGACAGGGTGTGTCAGGTACTAGTCTCATAAGTGGCAGGGAACGTTGGAGATCTAGGCTTGTATATATTCCGGAGCCGAGGACGGCTCCAATTTAAAGGTGGTGGTATTGTAATACCGCGATGATGTGATTTTAGAAGTGGTAAATAAAGGTTCGATTCTCGAACTTGTGAAGGTAACGATTTTAGAAAATATTATACTTAACCTAAACTAATAAAAATCAGGAAAATACACTAGAGATGATTTTTAGAAAATATGGAAAATACCAGGAATCAGGAATCAGGTAATTCTAACAATCTATGTGATTAATCATGTAATTCTTTTTAACAATTTA
>JAJJMC010009201.1:1458034-1469965 GCA_023531435.1 Papaver californicum | reverse complement strand
AAAGAATTACATGATTAATCACATGAATTGTTAGAAATAACTGAATCCTGATTCCTAGTTTTCTCCATATTTTCTAAAAATCATCTCTAGTGTATTTTCCTGATTTTTATTAGTTTAGGTTAAGTCTAATATTTTCTAAAATCATTACCTTCACAAGTTCGAGAATCGAACCTTTATTTACCACTTCTAAAATTACATCAGAGTTTTTCTTCCAAGTGTTTTTTATGAGACAACTCTACAAAGAAGAAAAATATTGACAATTGATGCCATTCAAGAAGCTTAAATATCATCTTTCTTCTTCGACCAGTTTTTGCCTCGACGAACTTTTATGGCAAGGTTTTGACAAAGCAATGAGTTTGTAATGGTGGTCATCCAAGGGGGAGTGTTTTGGTGAGAAAAATGGCTGGCCACTTTAAGTGTCATGGTGCATGAGCTTTTGTCTTCATGCATAACACATGGTGTAGTTCCTTTACTACTGCTAACACATGTAACAATACTAACTCCATCTCTTCCTTGTCTTGTCTACTTAAACGAAACAAGATATAAAATAAATACGCTGATTCTCCTTCACCTCTACTTTTATTTTTTCTCTTTTATGGTTGTCTTCAATATATCTTTGTCTATATTGCTCACCTTTTGCAAGATTGATATTGTGAGGGTTATATGTCCACACTCTCAATTGTGGAGAAACAATTCTATTTATATTGTTTCCTGTGTACTTTTAGGTTAGATTTGATTTGAGAATACAAGTGTATAATTAGGGTTTGTATTCACAGATAGGCTTGGTTAAGTCATGGGTATCTTGTTTTTCTAACATTGCGCGGCCCATATATAAACTAATTCGGAGTGGTTAAGATCAGGCCTAGGTTAGGTCGGCTTATCCCATTTTATAAAGGGGCTAGTCAACCCGGCCCAAACTACACCCCTTGTTGGCTAGTCTATCATGTTATGTACACAATCAGTGGAACCTAGTTAGCAATTCAGGGTACGAAAAATGTTCGGGACGGTAAACGTACGAGTATTATTCGTTTTGATGGAATATAAATCCAGTTCACTATTCGGTTCGTGATTCAGTGATAATTCGGAACGACATACGTACGTTTATAATTCGTTTTAGGAATACAAATTCAGCATACAAAATACGGTATACAACAGTAAGAAAATCATTTTATAACATAATCTCGCTTTAGGTATTTATGATTTAAAGGAACTATAAATATGATATATCCAATAATCAACAAAAAAACGTGTACATTGTTGGTGTAGAGCTAAGATTGGTGTATTTAAGATTTTAAAAGTAAAAAATATGATAAAAAATAGTAATTTAGTGATGATGTGGTAAACTAACATGCGGACCGCATAGTTCGATAATTCGTAAATACGTATATTATTCGTTTTAGGTTCGAAATTTGTAAATCTAAATCGGAGTTCTAAAAGTACATATTATACTTACGACTTCGAATGGTACGAATAGATTCACAAATTATACTGGTATAATTCACGAATTTACTGACTAGGGAAGCAGAGTAAATATCTAAATGAGATCAGTAACTGTAATAGGGTATAATGGTTTTTGAATTGGTCAACATTTGTAATATATTACTTACGACATCTTCTAGATTTAACTAATCAAATTCTCCGTTCTTATAGATATAAAATTTCGAACCCTAATAAAAAATGATACCAACCACAATAATTACAATACAAGTAGCGAGCTGGAGGATACTGTTGGATAATAATCTTCCTGTAACAGAGAAACACAAACAACAGAGAACTTGAAGATGATTAAGGGAGGGTTAGAAATAAACAGCACACACACTCAAGCACAGAGAGGTGAAGTCGCCTGTTCAACAGACTGCCCTTAACTCAATATTTGCCAGGTACACCTTCAGGAAGATGCTGTTATACCTTGTAAGTGACAAATTTGAATTCAGGATAAAATCACCTGATACCAACCCAGCTAGCAAAGCTCGTTGGCCCGTTGTGAACTTAACAGTAGATGAAAAATTAAGAATGTAAACTATTTTGCACAACAAAGCAGGAAGATGGTGAAAAGTCGTCAGGACAGTGGCTGCGACTGGGGTAAACGAAAACCTTAGTATTGTTGTTCTTTTATAGGAGAAGTAATCCTTTGAGTTTTAAAACGGTGAAAAAATTTATTTTGAAATATTAAATCCCCATTAAAACAAAACGTTAAGAATTTTAATTAAAAAATATTTATGATTTTATTTTTCATTTAATTCAAAACGGTAAAATATTTATTTTTAAGATAAACCCGTTGAATATTTGAGGCTCGCACCAATGGTCGCGCCAAGGGTCGCGCCAAGGCTCACGCAAAAGCACACGCAAGCTCCGCAAGCCCGCGGTGCTTCGGTCATGTGTGCATTTGCCCACTAGTCCATTTCCTAAGTCCATATCCAATCCACTAGTTCTTTTTCCTTATATAGAACGTTTGTGGTAAAATGCATGAACTTCCTCCTTGGTTTGCACAATGTGGGACAACCAAAGGTTTCTCATTCACTAAGAAGTGAAAATGGATGGCTATAATTCCATCCAAGTTTGGACTAGTGATCCTGACACCCATCAAGTTAATTATAGTAACAAAATTATTTTAAGTAATAAAATCTTGATTTTAGCATTAAACCATTTTTATTTCCAACAGATACTGGCATTAACTTGATCAATTGCTACAATTATGATTTATCACGCAAAAGCAGAAAGTCTTCGAGCTCATCAAGTTGAACAAAAACAATGAACACATAACAGATCAGATCGATTATTGCTCGACAGTGTACAAGTTTAATCACCGCAACTCTGGAATATCCATCCAGATTACCTTCACATGATGTTCTAATTAAACCCATGCAACTTGCAGCATTTACCAACTTAATTAGTTCTCCAATTATTATTACGACAATTTCAAACTTAATTTTTTAATTAATCTGGTCAAAAACTTGAACCAAATTAATGAAGCTTAGTTAAGGCTATAAATAGTAGTATATCACTTGATACTGATCAAGTAGTAGTCAATTTCTTCTCTGTTCATATCATAATCTCTGCTACAGCTAGGTTAATAGTATCATGAAGAGTGCATATGTGAATCTTGTTCGTTTCTTATCAGTATTGTCTTTGTCATCTCTATTGTTTCTGACAGTATCTGCACAGACTGATGAAACAGATTCAACAGTAACAGGCGTAACGAATTCCACTGATGGTACTATAAATCTCTAGACTCATGTCTTACTCTTTTTCCCTACCAATGTCAGGTTAATTAGTACATCTCTTAATTTGATCTTTGTTTTAATTTTGTTTAAATGATAATCTATCAGCGTTGGCGATACAGTTGATAATGGATACTTTTAGTATATATGAGCTAACCGATAGCGATCCATGTCTTCCTGAACCATATTCATGGGTTAGGTGTAGCTCCGATGATACCCCTCGCATAACAGAAATGTATGACAAAATCTCCACCCATCTGTCTCATTTCTTCTTAAGATATCTTTTCTCGTTTGTCTTGTCATCATTAATGATCTTTAATGTGGAACTACAGAAATCTCCACAGTTCTAGATTAGTTGGAACAGAACTTCCAGATTTTAGCGCCATGGATGCACTTGAAAAAATGTGAGCAATTAAATACTTTCTGCACTAAAATCACAGAAAAAAGATTAATCCGTTAATTTAATTAATTACTCTCTTTTAGTAATGGATAATTAATTTTGGCAGAGACTTGGGCGATAATATCCTCTTGGCAGCGGAATTTCCTGATTTTTTTGCTAACTTCCCTAAACTCAAAGTGCTGTAAGTTTTCCTTCTATTTCGAATGAATTTCTCAAATGTTCGTATTTTTGTCTGTAAATTATGAATTTTTGTGTTTTTCCTTCTAGGTATTTGGTGGGTAGTTCTTTCTATGGGACAGTACCTACTTCATTAAAGAAAAGAGCGGACGATAAAACGCTAACGTTGATGTAAGCGAAAATCGTTCATGTCATTGCTAATTTAATCTGAAAAAATTGTTCAAGTTATTCCCTTAGAATCAAATTTGATTAGTCCTTTTTTCCGTTTTAGGTTGTCCCGACTGGGGACAGATTTGTGTTATTCAGATAAAGACGTATGCCCCCCAACCCCAACCAAAACAGGGACACAAACTTCCCCAGGAACAGATGAGGGAACATCAACCACTAGTTCTACTCCAAGCGGAACGGGGACAGAAACTTCACCTGGAACAAATGAGAAAACATCAGCCACTAGTTTAACTTCTACGCCACCGAGAAGTCGCAAAAATAAAACAACACCAATTGTGCTCGGAACTCTAATTCCATTTTTTGTGATTTTCTCGGCTATTGTTGGATTTCTCGCTACCAAACATCAAAAGAGAAAGGCTGCTGCAGCAGCAGGTTTAAACACTCACATCTTAGATCTACATATTATTATTAGTCTTAATGTTTTTTAATCCTAAATGATTGCTTAATTTAGGTCTAATGATTGCTTAATTTAGGGCTAATGAATGGGACCTCAGGCCTGGGAATGCCCATGCACGGAAATGCTACGAGTCCCAGTCCATTGCTGCCTGGAATGAATTTCCAAGACCTTGAGAATGCCGCGCAAAACATTTTACCCGATGACGGAGGAGTAAACACCGACCGACAAATGCACCCAACTGTTTAAGCTACATTGGAGCTTAAATTGAAGTCAACTTGTTGTTTCAAATCGATCCTTTGTAATTGTTGAATATTTTTTATGTGTTTTTGAAATTCATTGACGAGGAAAAAAGATGCATTAGTCAATAATGATTTACCATTATATATCGGATTGTTACATTTTACATCCTTACACATTCGCTGAAATTAATGTACTTTTGAGTTTTGATTCTTACAGTTACCGGAGGGAATTGTCCATCAAAATAAAAAATAATATAGGGAGCTGGGTATGTTATAGGATTTAATTTTATAGATACGTTATAGCAGGATCGTGAACTTTATGATAATCACATAATAATATGTAAGTAAAGTTTATGAGAAATATCTTATAGTGCTAATCCGTAGTCCGTCATCGATCAACTTGTAATAGCAATAATACCTTGTGGAGATTATGGTTTCTCTCTTTTAACCTTAGCCATAATGAGTATCAATTCGTTGAATACAATATTGATGGGTATTGAGTTTCTTTTATAGGTGGAGAGGGGATCAGGTTCCTAGGGTTTAGTATTATTCTTTAGATTTCGACCGTCCATCAAGGAAGAAATAAATAAGAAATAACCCCTTATAGAAACCTAATAAATTTAGCAATATCTAGATTAGCCCAAAGTTATCACATGGGCTCAATGAGATAATTCCATCATATGAAACTATCTTACATTCTCCCACTGGTCCATGGGATAATTTATTTAATGGTTAATCGTTGAAAACATAAGGTGTACATAATTGCTAAACAAAATTTAATGGTTAACATAATACCTTAATCAAGTAACTACTCATGCGAGTCATGGCGGTTGCACATTGTCGTATTATCAACATGTTCCCTTCCATGTACCACAACATAAATAACTTACTCAACAAGGCCTTAAATAGGGATATCATAATGGTCCAATTATGTCTTTAAGAAAGACAATTCCTGTTAACATTCATCCAATCACATTAGTGTATACTAAATAAGGATACAGAAATAAATTCAGAATTATATTAATAAGATTTCAATAAGTGTTAATAAATAAGCACATAAACTAGCTGAATTCAATAATCAACTCCCAAAGACCTAAGATTGTAATATTTTCTTGAAAAGGTCTTAAAAGGTAACTTTTCCATAGGTGCATAATTGTGCTTGACGGAAAATGAACAACTATTATTTCTGAATTGCTTAATCCACATAAGGTTACTCAAGGTTCATGTGTTTTGTTCCTTTTATATTCATATCGTGCTGCGAAGCTAAGACGATAAATTTCAGCAATGTAGAGATAAAATTAAATCTCTAAGTCTCATAGTCATACATATTCAAACTCAATTGTAGAATTAGTATGAATGGATTCTTCCTTAATAGAGACCGTACATCTAGCAACATTGAAGTCTGAAAACCCAATCAACTCTAACCAGGTTGATTAACTAATTGTAAGATATAATTCAGTATTAATATCTCAAAGTTCTTGATAGCTTTCTCATAATTTGTTCTCGGATTCATTAGGCATTTGGCTAACATATCAACAACTCGTTATATGTTTTATTTCAGAATTAAGACGTAATGAAGATTAAATTTATATCTTCTTTCCAATATGAAACAAAATTTGCTAAATATGTTGTTATCTCAAAAATTCTTCGAACATTCGATACAGGCTTTATATGAGAGCTTTAGTAATCCGCATGATATGTGACTATCACATGGTAAACTTCATTAATATCCTTCATTTTCAAAAATCATAAGGAGATATGCATAAAACCAAGATCAGTACTAGTAAGTAGTATGTCTTAACATAAAAAAACCATGAGTATAAATTTCTCCCAGTGATCTTGAGATATAATTATATAATAATTTCACTCAAAACTAGAAAATTTATATTTTTGTTGAATTTCATATACCACTGAGGGGAAACTGCATAATTTCGTACGTTGGTTTCTTAAATTTGCAGACTATAGGTACCCGATTTAAGGCAAGGCCTTCAGGTTAACAAATGTAAAATTTCTTTACAATTTACCATTGATAAAGGTTATTTTCACATTTAATTGATGTAACTCTAAATTCATATTGAGCTACTAATAATGCTATGGTAATTTTGAATAAGTTTTTCTTTGACATGAGAGAAAAACTTATTTATAATCAATGCTTCATTTCTGAGTAAAATCTTTGGTTACAAGTCTAGATTTATATCGTTTAACATTGTTGTTACAGTAGTGCTAGGTATGAAAGACCCACTTACACACAAATTGTTTGTGTCTTTCGAGCAATTAAACAATGTCTGTGACTTGGCGTTTAACCATTGATTTTATCTCTCAGGCATTAATCCATTAATCAAAATTATTAATCATAATAACTTGTGAATCAAAAAATCGAATGTAAACAAACCACTGAAACATCATGAATAATTTTTTTGCGAACTCTAGGAAACTTATTAATGCTGGTTCTTGTGGTTGTCAACAATTTCTTTATTGGCAGTAGTTTCATTATGGAGTAGTGGATCAGTAATTTGTGGTCCTTCACTATGAAATGGTTCGACAGTGAAAAGATTCATAATATTTGTCAAAGTCATAGTCAAAGGGATCATTATCTTGACTTCTTAAGAAAAGATCCATATATTCCCACATACTATGCCATCACTAATGAATTTACCTTATCGGTTTCAATAAATTTCATACCATGGTTAAAACATTAAAATATACTCTTTGGATTTTTTAGGAAAACTAATGAACCATTAATAGCTTTCAAATCTATTTTTTATTCTTCGGGAATGTAAACCCTCGCTCTAACTGAACAACCATAACTTACAGGTGTTTTAAACTAGGTTTCCAGCCTTTCGACGGTCCAAAGTGTGTCTTTGAAACTGTTTTACTCAGAAATCTATTTAAATTACACAGTTGTACGAAGAACATGCATCCACAAACATATGGGTAGTTATGCATAAGTCATCATGCTTCTAACCATTTTCAAAAGAGTATGATTTAGCCTTTTTTTATACACCATTATGCCAATGATAATTTGGCATTGTGTATTGAGCAATAATACCAAACTTTTGGAAATATTACACAAAAGGTTCAGGATAATTCCATGTATCGTCATACCTATCACATTCTTCACCACCTTTGTTTAACTTTATGATTTTCACTTTTTGCTATAATTGCCTCTTAACTTAAATGAAGAATGTTCGAGAAATCATCCATAAATTGAGATTCATGGTGAAATTGATAGATGTACACAGTAATGTGAGAAATCATCAGAGGATAAAACAATCTTCCAAAATTTAGACCATAAAAAGTCTACAAAATAATCATAATTAGTATTAATTTAATAACAAAAGCTGGTATGTCATATAAAGATACATAACAATTAAAATTACAATAATTTCATACCTTCAATAAGCTTATCCTGTGGGAAAAATCTTATTAAGGATCACAATAAGACATGAAAAATATTTGTGGGGATTTTCCATTCTTATAATACAACATTATATCTATTTAATACGACAACCAGAATCACATGTAGGTGAATCTCGTCTAAAATGTATTAACAAACTCATATGATTCTAATGTTCATCCTAATTCATTGTGAATTGGAGTCACCTGTGGGAGGCTATTATTCCACATGCATATGAAACATATAGATATCTTAATGTTTGTTTAAACGTGTGAACGAAAAACTACTTGTGAGAAACTTTGTTCTAATCGTTAAATAAAAATAAGAGGACGCAAAAATATATATAACATTTATAACATAGGAGTTCAGTATCACTGTGGTGATAACTAAACAATGCAGCAAATGTATAAAATTTCACATACCATACTAATCTTTCCTGTGATATTGTCCCACTCAATGATATGAACATACTTGATCTGATCATAAATTAATTTAGTAGATTATAAACTATTATAAGTAATCCTAAAACATTAATCAAAAATATTTATTCAAAAGCATGTCATATATATGAATTCTGAAAACATCAATACCCCTTAATTGAAAAACGTTCAAACGGGATAAACTTTCGTAACCCAAAATCAAGCAGTGTGCAATAATGATTTAATAAAGAAGATTCGTTGAAGAAAACTCTTTAATGCATTGATAATTTAAATTTAATAACGATTTAAGGATCACGATAAATAAGGGTTACAATAAAGACAAATATGAAGGGTGTTAAAAATAGGCTATGCACATCATTTTCACAAATATAGGAAATTCATCCAAATAATATGAAGTTAAATTTCTTTACGACGCCTTGAGTTTTAGATATAAAAAATAATAATTTTATGATACATAAACAATAGACAATCCGTAACGGGCTACTCCACTCATTAATGAGTTAATTTAAATAAATCGCTTATGCATTTTAAGAAATTATGGAAAATCATGTATTATTTATTTAATCATGATATTTACTTTATGTCTAGAAAATATAGTTAAAATTGGAACTCAAGGTAGAAAATAAAGAGAATGATACTAGACACTCTTTAAGACTCAAAACTATCCAGATCCATAATATATGATCAAATATCATACCCTTCAATATTCTCTTAAACATGTGAACTAGAATCGCCTGTGGGCAAGTTGTTCTAATATATTTAAGCAAAACAATACTATAAGCATCTAACTAAATTGTGATAGTGGCCAAAAGTATTTTTACATCACTGTGATGACAACCAAAAAAACTAAAATAATGTCGATATCCAATAGGTCGATAATTGCAAAACCTTAACTTTACGATTTGCAAATTCATGCTCACAATAACATTATAATTTATTTATTTGGCTAATATAAAACACTCTATTATCACTTTGGTGATAGCTAAAGAGTCTCGACATAATAATCTTAAACACAATAATCGCATATAAAAAAAATTGGGAGAAAAACCATAACATAATGCACACACAAATTTAATAGTGTCAAAAAATGATTTTAATCATAAAATTTGTCACGAATTCATTTGATAAAAAATACAATTAATTAGATATATAATTCTTAATTTTATTTTTATGGGTTTAAAAGACATCTAAAGTTAGATACTGTTTAAGTACCTAAAATCCTTAATTTGCCTTTCTCTCACCTATTTTTTTTGTCTTTTAGTGTAACTAATCTTTATAACATGACTAATATAACCTTCTTAAGTGAATGGATTGTACAGTATATACGTGTAAAACCTTTATACTTGAACTGCGCTGCAAATCTGAATATGCGTAGTATAATTGGTATTGACTGTTACGTTGTTCGATTACAAGTGCAACGAGTCTTTATTATGAAAACACCAACTCTTAAGTTCGTTTCTTTAACCTTTAATCTCCTAAACTGACAGCACCATGTCCCATTATTTTTTAAAGATCTAGTGGCTTTCCTAATAAACTTTGTTTATTTCACTTGTTGATTTTTGTGGCTGTGAAATGAAACAAGCCAAGTAGGTAGTGCTACCGACATAATTAAGGTCTTTTTTTCTGGGTGTCTTGACTAACATTTGTTGTTATTTTTTTTCGCAAACGCTAATTTAGCATTTATTCCTCACTGATCGGATTTGCTTGTATTTTTAACAAATGGCTTAAAATATTCCATTTACATGCTTATAGTCATCACTTGTTTTTGCTTTCTTCGCCAATTTAAATCATAGTTTATTCGTAATGACCACTGATCACATATTAAACCTTTTCATCCTAGTTTAAAACATGGATGAAATCAGTTTCATTCTAGTATATAAATGGATGAAACCATGTATATCACAGATTAAACCTGGATAAAAATAGTTTCATCCTAGTTTAAGCATGGATAAAAAAAATTCAAACGAGTCTAAAACAGAATGAAACCAGTTTCGTATTACTTTAAACATGGAAGGAAACAAATTCAACTAATCTAAAATAATATGATACCAGTTTCATCCTAGCAATTTTTTGAATAATTTTTTTTTCTTAGTTTAAGTCATAATGTATCTAGTTTCATCCTATATATTTTTCGAGTAATTTTTTCTATCTTAATTTAAGCCAGGATGCAACCAGTTTTATCCTAGCAATTTTATTTCGTAAAAAAAAAACATTCAAATTTACTATCAACAATGGATCTTGTTTTGTAGATCTACTTGAATCCTTTCAAAAAATATAAGTTTCATTAAAACATGACTTATATTTTCGGAAGTTATGATTTTTTTCGTGATTGATTATAAATTGGAGAGAGAAAATGGAAACCGGAAAGAAATGGATAGAAGGAGGAAAAAAAATAAAAAATGAAAGGTCTATGAGTTTTAATGTCTATTTTACCCAACCATGATTTTTAGATGTCTTTTAGAACCAAATTTTGAGGTTTCTTAGGCATTATACCCATTTTCTCTAAAAAAATACATCAATTTCAATAAAGCGAAGCATAAGAATTCATTCATATTTTCGTGGGAGAAACCCTCTACATAAATTTCAATACATCATGTTGAAAAATTAGTTCTATTTGTGAACTAGTTACAATTATGATTGACTTAATGACTTATAATAGGTTGGCTCAAATTAGAATAAAATCACCCCACAACATGTCTTAAATGGATTAGTTTAGCACCGGCTTAGTCAAAGTCAAAAGATCAAAGCATCACTGTCAATGTCAACTGTTAACAGCTAGTGTCAAAAGTCAGTTTGAGTGCTGACATTTATATCAATTTAGACGCCCAAACTAAACGGACAGAATTGGGCATGGTATAGGGTACAAACCCAAGCATTAGTATTATGTAATAAACAGGTTTTTATGTTACAGTTGAAAAATGCGTTAACAAAAGTTAATATGCTTGTTATTAAGCGAAGGCCAATAAACAATCGAATAATTAAGCTTAAGGTTTTAATTTTAACAACTTAAGGGCTCTCGGCCAATAAAAAAAACAAAGAATTCCATGGACCCTTTTAACTGTTTAAGAGTTCTACGGAAGGGACAAGAGAAACCTAAAGACTAATGTAGCCGCAACTTTATCAGTATTCTTAATTCGATTTCAGATTTCACGTACCGACAGTCATAATGTGTAGTCATGACTGTGAAATGTAGGGAACTTGATGTGAAACCTGACAACTTAGTCGCAAACAAAAGATAACACGTTATTGCTTACTATTAACGGACAATCATGAATTCTAAACACGAGCTCTAGATTCCAACTATAAGATTTGATTTTATAGATACGTTATAGCAAAATCGTGAACTTCATAATAATCATACAATAATATATAAGTAGTATTGGAGGTGTAATCCAGGTGTAAATATATGTTTTTATTTTGAGTGTGAACTAG
>JAJJMC010009201.1:1409452-1443034 GCA_023531435.1 Papaver californicum | reverse complement strand
ATAAAACCCACACAATTTCACCACCCGTGGATGTAAGCCATTAAGGGCTGAACCACGTTAAATCCGTGTCCAATTTCTCTTCTTTTGGTTCCACTTAGATGATTAAATTAGATTGTTTTGGATTTGAGAATTTCTGCTCAAACAGCTTGGTTGATAATATCATGAAGAGTCCTAATGTGAATCTTGTTAATTTGTTTCTTATCAGTATTGTCTTTCTCATCCCTATGGTTTTTGACAGTATCTGCACAAATAGATCCAACACAAACAGGAAAAACGAATTCAACTGATGGTACAACTTTTTAGTCTTATCTCATGTGTTACCCTTATTTTATATTTATACTCCCTCCTTATCCAAATAAGTGACCTTTTTCTTTTTTATTTTTACCCGTAATTAAGTAATTATTTTCAATATAAATGAGATACTTCTAAAATACTAAAACAATCATTTTTAATAATTAGTCTTTTTAAGTTTTAATTTAATGAATGTATATAATTTAATAAACATGTTTATATTTATTGTATATGTCTTTAAATAAAAAATAACAATATAAAATTTATAAATTTTCATTCTATAAACTTCTAAAATCTATTAGAATGTTAAACACAAGGCTACATAAATAAATTTTTTTTTAAATCATTTTTCTTTTGTTTCCTTAAAAATAATGCAAATAGAAAAAATACACTTATTTAAGGAGTGTATATCGGTATCGTTTTACTATTTTTTTTTACTCCATTTCAGTTGAATTATCATATCTATTCTAATTTGATTCTTGTTTTAAACTGTTTAAATGATAATCTATCAGCGGAGGCGATAGCGTCGATAGTAGCTGCTTTTTATGAACTTGGGTTACTATCTATGAGCGGTGATCCATGTCTTCCTACACCATATTCATGGGTTAAGTGTAGCTCCCATGATACCCCTCGAGTAAGAGAAATGTATGACAAACTCTTCCTGTATCCCCTCTTTTTCATTTCTCGTTTGTCTAGACATAAGCATTCTTCTATATTAATTAATTAACCTAGTCAATTACACGAAAATGATCTTTAAGGTGAATACTATTTTTCAGAAATCTCCACGTTAATACATCATTTTCATTAGTTGGAACAGAGCTCCCAGATTTTAGTGCTATGGATGCACTTGAAAAAATGTGAGAAATTAAAATTTTATGTATTTAATTTGTGCATATTATAAACACAAAAAAGGCCGGCATTACTGTGTTAAATTAATTAATGTTTTTTGCATAATGGCTAATAAAATTTTGGCAGAGACTTGGGCAATAATATCCTCTTAACAATAGAATTTCCTGATTTTCTTGCCAACTTCCCTAAACTCAAAGAGTTGTAAGTTTTCCTTTTTTCCCTGTAAATTCTGATAATTTTATTTTTTACCACGTACATCTCTTGTTTTTTTAAGATTTTTTAATTTTATTTTTTTGAAGCATAGCATATTTGATGGTTATAAATTATGAAACAATTGTTTTTCTTTTTATTTTCCTGTCCCTTGGAGTGGGACAATACCTACTTCATTATGGGATAAATGGAAAAATAAAACGGTAAATTTGACGTAAGTGGAACTATTTATTGAACTGAATTCATGTCAGCGTTAAATTAAATCTGTAAAGATTATTCAAGTTATTGAATTTGACTTGAATTTTTTTTATTTTTTTTATTTAGGATATCAGCATTGGGAACAATAATGTGTTATTGTGATGAAGACATATGCCCACCTGGGACAGAGACGGTAGGAACAGATGGGGAAACATCTACCACGATGCCATTGAAAAATAATCGTAAAAAGAAAACGGTGCCAATTGTGCTTGGAATTATAATCCCAACATTTGTGATTTTCTGGGATATTGTTGGATTTCTCGTTATCAATCATCAAAAGAGAAAGGCTTCTGCAGCAGGTTTTAACACTCACAACTTCAATCTATGTAATATTAGTGTTTGTACCATAAAATTTTGGCACTAAATATTGGTTAAATGTAGCATTATAATATGCCACGTCATCATCTTTTCACGTTATCTGCCTCGTCATCAGGTGTACTACAGAATAACCGCAGTAGGACGAAGATGTCGTCTGGCCGTAGCCAGGCCATGACGGCGGCTGGAGAAATTTTCATTTGGCCACAGCTAGACTGGTGACCGGCGGCTGGAGAGATTGTCTTCTAGTCGCAGCCAGACTGGTGATCGACGGCTGGAGAAATTATCTTCTGGCCACAGCCAGACTGGTGAGGGGAGGCCATGACCGGTAGTCAAGCCTGACCGGCCAGCAAGTTGAGTTGGGATGCTGGCTAAGCCGCGAGCCAAGCTCGCTGGGGTGGATTTTTCCACCCAGCTGTGGTGTTCTTTGGATGTTTACACCCCTCTGTTTGGGCTTGGTTGTCTGCACCGCTCCTTGGGCTTGTTCATTTGCACCATTTCTCTTATACCATAACCCTAGAAGAAGGTTCTGGAATTTTCTAGAATACTTGCTGGCCAAGGAACACATATGAATGTTCTGGAATGTTCCAGATGACTTGGAGGATAAGTAATTACGAGTCATGACTTATCTCGAAATTAGGGTTGATCCCCAAGACAAAAATATAAAAATAGAGGGACAAAAACCCTAAAAGGTACGCAATCTTTTCTACACAATCTTCTGTGAAAAATTATAGCTAACTTAGGCATCGGAGGGTTTTTTGCAGGTACCCCCCAACTATGTTCGTGTGGAGAAAAAGGTTGCATAGATCATCATCATCATCATCATCAAAATCAATCGTGTTCTGTGTCGATAATAATTTTCAGCACAAATATTGGCGTCAACTAAGGGGAGGCAAGAGAAGAGTTTGTGTTTTCCATTAACTGAAATATGGTGAAAATCAAATGCTCGAAGTACCGAGGGAGAGATAAAATCAATGAACGCGCAAATCCATTAACAATTAATGAAGAAGAAGTTTTATCACCACCCACAGTGGATACTTAAGAAGTACGTGATCGTTTTCGTATTGGAACCCCAATTTCAGAGACTCGAGGAGACGTAAAACAACAAATGCTCGAGTATCTTGAAAGAATCGATGAATCCATCCCAGACAAAGAAAAGATGCATGATAACCGAGATGGACGAACAACAACTCCTAGATCAGATCCAGAGTTTTTGCGCGACCAGTTATATGAGGTGGAGAAGGAGAACTCTCGTATGAGATTGGAACTTGAAAACCAGTTTCGTTCAAGGCCTTTTATTCCCCACAGTCAAGATCGATTGACGAACGTTGAACGGAACCAGCATGCTCGATCGATTTGGAAGCATCTTGGGAAGACGATTAACTCGAAAGGCGCTAACCAATGCAGGGATATGATCGACCTGGACAAGCCAGAGGAAGTTCCATTAACGACCAATCCAGTCGTTACCAGAGCTCTTCCTAAACAAAGGCGCACTCGAGTTCGAACAACAAACGCTCGAACACGGCCAGCAGAAACTCAACAGAGTACGCCCAGGACCGTCACCGGGTTGAAGCACCGAATGAAGTAGAATCAGTTCGAGATCGTTATGACGGTGGTAAAACTCTCACGTGATTAATACGTTCGTTCGAAACACAACATGATCAGGAGCGAGACTCAAGAACCTAAAAAGACGAACCAGATCTAGAGTGGAGATCCATGAATATGAAAGTGCTAGACAACAAGTAGACTAAGATGACGGCGATGTTAATGCACTAACTAATACTCGTCTTTGTAGAATGATCGAAAGAGTGCTACCTAAAAAGCATTCGAGAGATGATAGACTGAACAGACTTCATCGAGCCGTTGGACCAACTTTTAAGGATAATATCAGAGAGTTCCGACCACCAAGAAAAATTTTCAAGTACCCAAGCTTCCAAAGTTTGATGAGAAAGTAGACGATCCAGATCAACACGTCTTACACTATGAAACTGCAATGACCCTCTGGGAGTACAGTGATGAACTAATGAGTAAGATATTCCCGTATCATTGACAGGCGGAGAAATAACATGGTTCAACTAGTTTCGGACACAGTCAATCGGGACTTACCATAAGTTGATTGAAAAATTTTGTTCGCACTACAATTACAATCGTCGTGATCAAAAGGGATCTCATTCACTTTTTCTCCTGAAAATTCGAAAGGGGAAAAACATCAGGCAGTTCACTCAACGCTTCAAGCAGGAGCTGAACGAGGTCGATGACGCCAATGATCAATAGGTCATCGAGGATTACAAACAGGCTTACCCATATGATCGAGCAGGCATTTACAACTCTCTAGTTCGTTGACCAACCAAAACTTTGGAGGAGTTATATGACCGGGCAGAAGAATATGCTCGGGTCGAGGACGATTCAAATGAACGAGGGTATATAGAGACAGATATAACATCCCACCATCCACAGGATGGAACAAAACATAATCCAAAGAACCGTTTGAATAGAAATTGAGACGATCGAAGCGAAGCTCGAGAGAAAAATCATGGTGAAAGGGGATAAGCTGGAAAACAACAAAATACAAAACTGACACCCTTGAACATTTGATTAACTGAGATGTACGAAAGGACAAGTAAAGAGTTGAATCCCCCTCGGCCATTGGCGGCAGACAACGTAAAAAACGTGACAAAAACAAGTACTGTAATTTCCATAAAACATTGGTCATACGATGAAGAATTGTCGAACTTTACTGTACAAGGTCCATAGGATGATAGATGCTGGAAAGCTGCAGGAATACATCAAAAAGGATCAAGGTAAAGGCTCGGGACATATACAGCTGAATACAACACATGTGGTTAATGTCATCCATGCTAGGATCCACTCGATGTCAAGACGAGCGACTGGAGATGAAACCAGGAAGAAACTAAGGCAAGTAAAACAATAGTACATGGAAAATCATATTGATTTTTCCAGTGGGCAAGGAGGGGAATTGTTGGAACTGGGCAGCAAAACAATCGAGTTCACTGACAAAGACATGAAAGGTGTGTATTTTCCCCATAATAATGTTATTGTTATAACCATTTGGATTTGTATGTTCCGTGTCCACCGTGTTTTGGTGGTTACCAGAAGCTCTGTGACTGTTCTATTTTCAGGAGCCTATTCCGCTATGAGCCTCTCCCATGATTTGATCGAGGAGGATGAAAATCCTATTATTGGCTTTATTGGAGAAATTACAAAGGCAATATGAAAAGTGAAACTGCATATCACTGTTGGTAATAAGTATATTCTTGGGAATTTCTTGTTACTGGACTACCGAGCTCCTTACAATGCGATCGTGGGATGAGACTGGTTGAACGCTATAGGGGAAGTCACATCCTCATATCACCAATGCTTAAAGTTCGTAACACCGGAAGGTGTTGTAAAGGTGAGAAATTACCATATGGCATCCCATAAATGTCTTGAGAACGCAATGGACGAATACCAAAAATCAGAAGTGAGCAGGAACCACATCCTGCGGATCGAAAAGAAATAACAATTACAGAATGCTCTCCCACCTGAATCATATGTGGGGGAGGATGCAACAGACCTCCCAACAGTAGAAAAACTTGTGGAGGTCCAGATTGGGAGCGAGAAACACCAAACCACGTTTGTAGGGGCTGATTTACCCATGCACGAACTTGATGGTTTGCTTAAACTTTTAAAAGCAATGCTGATGTTTTTGTATGGAGTTTTGCTGAGATGCCAGGGATAGATCCAGATATAGCGTGTCACAGACTAAACATTAACGAGAAGTTCCACCCGGTTCGTCAGAAAATTCGGAACATGGCGCAGAGCAAAAAAGATGGAGTAGCAGAAGAAGTGGGAAGCTGTTGGAGGCAGTACCCACGCTGGTTGTCCAAAATCGTGGTTGTTCCGAAAAAGAACGAAAAAAATATGTGTTTGCATTGACTTTACTGATCTGAATAAAGCATGCCCGAGTGATCCATACCCATTTCCACGAATAAACGATCTGGTGGATGCAACTTCCGGATACAGGAGACTGTCATTCATGGACGGTTACTCCGGATACAATCAGATACCTTTGAACAAAGAAGATCAAGAGCATAATGCCTTTGTTACTGACAAAGGAGTTTACTGTTATATTGTAATTCCGTTCGGGTTGAAGAACGCAGGAGCGACCTACCAACACTTGGTAGACGACATGTTCAAGGATTTGATTGGAAAAACGATGGAGGTGTATACCGATGGTATGGTGGTGAATCCTGAACAAGAGGAGTCTCACTTGCTGGATTTACATAAGACGTTTGAAATTTTGAGGATATATCGGATGAAACTCAATCCATCAAAATGCTCGTTCGGGTTATCATCAGGAAAGTTCATTGGATACTTGATGACACATATATGAATCGAGGCGAATCCGGAACAAATTAGAGCCATTAGGGATATGCCATCCCCAAACACTAAGAAGGAGGTTCAAAAGTTGGCAAGACGGTTAGCATCTTTAAACCGATTCATTTCACGTTCTTCGGATCGATGCAAGCCATTTTTCGATGTTCTGAAAAAGGCAGTAAACTTTGGGTGGACAAATGAGTGCGAAGAGGCGTTCGATAAAATCAAGCAGTATCTGTCTACTCCCCCAATTCTAGTGAGTCCGAAAACTGGACAACCAATCGGAGTTTATCTGGCAGCGACTGAAAGTTCTATAAGCGCATTGTTATTCGTAACTGATCCACATGAAAAGCCTGTTTACTTCGTTAGTAAATCTCTGACGGGGGTGGAAACACACTACACCAAAATTGAAAAAATAGCACTTGCTTTACTTCAAGCATCGCGCCGCCTCAAACCTTATTTCCATGGAAGAGAAATGGTTGTCTACTCTGAATATCCATTGAAGAAAACGAACAATTGAGGAAGCCTGCTGATTCAACCACTAATCTGAAAGGGGGCGAGTCTGTGATAGAGGTTGATATTTCCTAACCACAATGGACTATTTTTACTGATGGTTCCTCAAATTTCAGTGGGGCTGGTGTTGGATGTATTATCCTTACTTTGGGAAAACATTATCTGCAGATTTGGTATCCTGCACGAGTTGGTGTCAGATAACGGGAAACAGTTCGATTTCTAGATTAGTAAAATACTTCTGTGAGAATTTGAGTATTCGACACAATTTCTCAGCTCCTTATTACGCTCAAAGCAAGGGATAGGAAGAAGCAACAAATCTTGATATCATGGACAACCTAAAGAAAAGGCTAGAAAAATCCAAGGGAAAATGGACAGAGGAATTTCCAGGAGTCTTATGGTCTTACCGAACGACTCCAAAAAGAACAACTCGTTTTTACTCTTTTATACTGGCATATGGAACTGAGGCTGTCATACCCACCGAGATGCACCTAAGATCTACCAAGACTCGAGCAGTCGGGTCAGGAAACAATGAGAGAAATCTTGATTTGGGTTAAGAGTTGTTGGAAGAGTAGAGAGAAGCAGCACTGCAAAAGTTGGTACGATACTAGCAATCAGTCAAGCTAAGCTACGACCGAAAGGTCAAGGAACGAGCATTTAAACCAAGAGATCACGTACTAAAAAAAACTCGAGCAGCAACAATGGAACCCAATTACGGGAAGCTCGGAGCAAATTAGGAGGGTACATACATAGTAGATAGACCTGGATCTGGCGGTTCTTACTACCTAAGAAATCTTGATGGGAATGAAGACTCCAAACCTTGGAAATTTTTGAACTCTTTCCACTTGAAGAGTTTTTTTCATTAGTTAGATTTCACAAAAGTAGTTTCGTTAATATCCCACCATGCTGCACTCTTTTTCTTTTGTGTTGGTCCGAATGGGTTTTCCATATAAAGTTTTAACGAGGCAGTTGTTGTCGGGCAAGGGGTATTTTGTTTTGTTATTTCTGTTCAAACATTTAATTCAATAATATTTTGGTAATCCGTTTTTCGATTGTTCGTGTTTAATTTTTCTGAACTATTGCAGAGGGTTCGAATGCAATCAGTTTGGTATGACAAAGCTATATTGTATGAGGCTGCAACCAGTCATGAAAGACACGAATATCCAGTAATATGACAGATAAGGTATATGCACGGTTCAAGCATTTTTACCACAATATCAAATATGTGACGTCAACAGATGTAACAAGCGTTTTCACATGCCAAGGCATGCGAAGACGCACACTTTCTAAATCTACGCATCTTGAATAGTATGCTTGGCCCTCTACGTGAATTTGAGATAGCAGAAACCTCTAATTCTCATCATATGCGCGAGCGAAATGCATCAAGGAAGTGCACCCTTGTGCGAGCATTGAGCAGCATGATACTCTCTATTTTCTGGGGGCGAGTTATATATATCTTAAACTGCAACGACAGTCAGTTTGGGGCGAGATACATAACACCTCAGCGCAAGTAAACTGTACTCTGATGGAAAGCTGCGGAATACTCCAAACAACATGCTTGGGGGCGAGTTGCATAGCACCTCATGCAGATTACAAGGAAAATCGAACTTCTAAATCAATAACAAGTTATTGATTAAGAGGGGGCGATGTTTGTACCATAATATTCTGGCTCCAAATATTGACTAAGTGTAACATTATAATATGCCACGTCAGTATCCCTGCCAAGTTATCTGCCTCGTCAGCTGGTAACTACAAAATAACCACAGCAGGATGGAGAGGTCGTTCGGCCACAGCCAGGCCATGACCGGCCGCCACGACCGACGACCGGAGAAATTGTTATCTGGTCACAACCAGACTAGTAACCGACGGCTGGAGAAATCGTCTCCTGTCCGCAACCAGACTGGTGACCGACGGCCACGACCGGTGGTTGAAGAATTTGTTTTCTGGTCGCAGCCAGACTAGTGACCGGCGGCACGACCAACGACTGGAGAAATTGTCTTCTGGCCACAGCATGACTGATGACCGGCGGCCATGACCGACGACCAAGTCTGGCCGGCCAACAAGTTGAGTTAGGCTGCTGGCTAAGCCGCGAGCCAAGCTCATTGGGGATGGATTTTTCCACCCAACCGTGGTGTTCTTTGGATGTTTACACCCCTCTGTTTGGGCTTGGTCGTCCGCACCTCTTCTTGGGCTTGGCCATTTGCACCATTTCTCTTATACTATAACCCTAGAAGAAGTTTCTGGAATTTTCTGGAATATTTGCTAGCCAAGGCACACAGAGGAATGTTCTGGAATGTTCCACATGACTTTGAGAATAAGTCATTACGAGTCATGACAGAAATATATAAATAGAGGGAACCGAAACCCTAAAAGGTACATAATCTTTTCTACACAAACTCATGTGAAAACTCTAGCTAACTTAGATATCGAATGGTTTTTTACAGGTACCCCTCCAACTTAGTTCGTGTGGAAAAAAGGTTGCATAAATCATCATCATCATTAAAATCAATCGTACTCTTAGTCGAAAGTAATTTTCAGTATAAATAATTAATCTAAATTTGTAAAACCAAATTGCTGTGCAAAAAACTACACAATAAGTTCAGCAACTCAAAATTTATCAACTATAATTTAATATCTATCCTATAGCCCAAAAAGCTACACAATAAGTTCAGTAACTCAAAATTTGTCACTGTAATCTAGAATTTATCAACGGAACGAAAACCTAGCCTTTCACCCCGATTATCTCCCGAAAATTTGATTCAGGAGCCAAAATACGTGCAGTTGTGAATAAGTCTTGTGGCCTCTAAGTTGCTAGCAAAGTCAGCCACGTGACCCAATGACATTTTCGATTGCTGAATAAGTAAATTGTCCCATGACTCAGATTCCATTTTGATATCATTTTTTTTATAATAGAATTTTCTTTTTACGAATAGATCATTTATAGTTTAATATTTATGCAAGTAGGTACACATTAACTTAATCCATTGATACAATTATGTTAACTTTATCACAACTCTGCTATCCAATGATAAATGTTTGAATATTACAACAACCGGATCAAGTAAACAAACGTCGTTTTTGAGTCACTTTAATATTTCAACTCTAAAACCGTCACATTCGTATAGAATAGGACATGCCTTTTAAAAGCTAATAGAGTGCCTATTATGGGATGGTGGGATGGTTTGGGTCTCACGCCATATGAATGACGGTTTTGGATAGTAACAACACGGACGATCAAAAAAATTTATTGGTTTTTTTTTAGCCAAAAGATTACCTTCATATATATAATTTTATTTTTTTAATTACATGGTATAGTAGTCCTAAGTACTATTATCACTATCTAAATACATTAGTTTAGGATTTATGCTTATTACAGGGTTTTAATCTCCAACCTCCTCCATGGAGGAAGATAGAGAACCATCACACCTCTTACCGATTCTCTTCGGTACATAATATATTGTGAATTTCTAAACCCATTCAACTTGAACATATATACTCATATAAGTAAAGGGACGACATTCAATAGTTCTCCAATTAAGACTAATTCACTTAACCTTAAAAAAATATGATCCAAAAAATGTAGCTTAATAAAGGCTATAAATATATCACTTGATGCTGATCAAGTAGTAGGCTGAGTCATTTATTTCTTTGTTCATATCATATCCTTTCTGCTACAGCTAGGTTGATAATATCATGAAGAGTACTGATGTGAATCTTGTTCGTTTCTTATCAGTATTGTCTTTCTCATCACTACTGTTTTTGACGGTATTTGCACAGAAAAATGAAACAAATTCAACAGTTACAGGCAAAACGAATACAACTGATGGTATAGCTTTCTAGTCTCTTCTGTTATTACTTTTTTTCTTCTCGATCATATCAGGTGAATGATTCATTTCTTAAATTGATCCCTGTTTTAAATTTTTTGAATGATAATCTATCAGTGATGGCGATACAGTCGTTAATAGATACTTTTTCTATACCAGCGTCAACTGGTGATCCATGTATTCCTGAACCATATTCATGGGTTAAGTGTACCTCCGGTCGAGTAACAGAAATGTATCAAAATATTAACTTTACCTCTTCTTTGTCTAGTGATCATTCTTATATACATGAAAATGATCTTAAATTGGAACTAATTTACAGAAATCTAACTCAAATGGCATCCGGATCACATCTCCCAGATTTTAGTGCCATGGATGCACTTGAAAAAATGTGAGAAATTAAATTTTGTGTATATAATTTTTGAACTAAGAACACACAAAAAAGACATTTATATGTTAATTTAATAAATTGCTTTTTGTAATGGCTAATAAAATTTGCAGAGACTTGAGCAATAATATCTTCTTGACAATAGAATTTCCTGATTTTCTTGCCAACTTCCCTAAGCTCAAAGTGTTGTAAGTTTTCCTTTTCTTTCCCGGATCAATTTTTTACCATGTACATTTGATAGCTATAAATTGAAGCAATTGTTTTTCTTTTTATTCCTTATAGGAATTTGGCGGTTGTCCCTTGGACTGGGACGGTACCTACTTCATTACGGGAAAGATCGGAAAATAAGACGCTAAACTTGACGTAAGTGAGAATCGCCATTGAACTGAATTCATGTCACTGTTTAAACTGTTAAATCAAATTAAATCTTTTCAGATTATTCAAGTAACTAAATGGGGCTGTTATAGGTTGTCGTCATGGGGGACAAAATTGTGTTATTCTGATGAAGACATATGCCCAAAGGAAACAAATGGGGGAACATCTATTTTGAGGTTTAATCCACCCCCACTGCATAAAAAGGATAATGTGGCAATTGTGCTCGGAATTTTAATTCCAATATTTCTGATTTTCTGGGCTATTATTGGATTTCTAGCTGTTAAACGAAGGAGAAAAGCTGCTGCAGCAGCAAGTTTGAACACGCCAAACCATGAGTCCCAAACCATTTTTAGTGTACAGGGCAGATAAATGGGACCTCTGGTGCTGCAATACCCATGTACAGAAAAACCATGAGTCCCAAACCATTGCTGCCTTGAGTACTGTACTGTCAAGACCTTACGATTGCGTAAAACATTATTCCCGATGATACCATGGAGTGACCACAAGTGCACCCGACTGTTCACGCTTAAATTGGAGCAAACTATTAATTTTGAATCTTTCTTGATTATTCTTAAAGGCTGAATTCAGTTTTAATATATTTGTAAAGTTTTTTTTTCAATCGTATAAAAAATTTGATGCTACTAAATTTCGAACTCCAATCATAAATATCACCAATTTTTAGCTTTATTATTATACTAAAGTGATATTGGTCTTATTTTAGCATTTGTACGAGTAACTCTATTTTTGAAGTTTATTGACAAGGAGAACTGCCTCGGTAGTTAATAGCATTTGGATGCTACGTTGGTACTTTTGGTTGAAATTAATGTACTTTTGGTTCTTATAATCAAAGTAGGAGTACGACTTTGTGCACCTCACTAAACATCACTATTGGTTGTATACCTAATCCTTGTTAATATATTTATAATAAAGTTTTGTTAACTTGTATGCACGTATACATTTATATTGAAAACAGTAATTCTTTGCATTGGAAATAAAATTTGTTATTTTCAACATAAAAAAAATAATTTTTAGTAGAATAAGATAAAAAGATATATTTTTCTATACAAATGAGTTGTTTTAATGAACTTTAACATGTATATCGGGATACAAGTAACAAAAGCCATAAATAATTTGTATAATTTACATGGAGAAATGGAAAAATAGAAATTGGGGACAAAATCCTAATTATTTACTATGCATCTCTACCCTTTGTCCATGTCTTATCTTACTGTGTACCTTTATTTTTGAATATCTTTTCCATTATACATATGATTAAATTAATTTAACCAAATTAAGAAAATAATTTGTAATATAAGGAGGAATGTAGACCCCGTGTTAACGGTGGGTGCTCAAAGTCACACTCCCCAAGAGAGCCAAAACTCAAAATGGTGGTGAATTTTCAACCATTTTAATAGAGGGATTTGTCTATGAGAGGGAAACTAGGTTCATACCCCTATATTGGACTTTTTACTGTCAAATATACCACCTTACATAAAATTTGATGCATATTACATATTTACCATTAAAGCACAATGTGAAAACGGATTATTATGTTGGAGCGAGTTTGTTTGCTTGTTTTTTTTAATAGGAAAGGTTATAGCGAAGAAAAGGTACTTACAATATAATTACACAGAGTCCACGGACTCTAGCACCAAAGGAGAAATGGATACTAATGCCTCACTCCTAGAATTTCATCCCACATTAATAAAGCCTGCGAAACAGAAACATATCGGAAGGTATCCAAAGTGCAGCACCAAAGTATCACTAATTGCTTAACTAAGATGATAGTCTCATCACTAGTCTTCATCCTTGCACCATGAACTCGACAGTTCCTCTCTTTCCGGATCTCCCACATAATAGCATACGGTAACAACGACCACAAATCCTTAGCTACACCCTGAAACTTACAAAGCAACCAAGAATCCAATTGTTGTCTAACATTTCCTGAGTTGACCCAATCCATGCCACAGGAAGAAATAAAATACCCCCAAACCCTTGAAACATAATCACAGTGAAGAAGCAGATGTTCTACTGATTCTTCATTTACGCTGTACAACAGGCAAAGCCTAGACTGAACATTAATTCCCCTCTAACTTAGCATCTTTTCCGTAGGAATTGAGCTACGAAGAGTTGCCCATGTAAAGAACTGTACTTTAGGTAGAGTTCTCCCATAGCGAGTATTAAGTCGTCGTTCACTCAATAACGGGGTTTCATGACTTTCATTCATTTATTATGAGACTTGAGCAATAATAGTATCCTCTTGAGAGTTGACACCAGGGGTCTGTTTGGGAGCTGGAAAATAAGATATTATATCTTAGGATAAGTTATCTTAATTTAGTTTATGATAACTTTGAGAATGGTTAGTTTTAGTGATGTTTATCTGAAATTCTATCATATCGTGGGTTATGTTAAATTGTGTTTGTTTGACATCCAATCCAGTAGTAGGTTAATATAAATGATGTTTGTTTCAAACTCTCTAACTTTAAATATGAAATATGTAAGTCAACGTAGGATATTTAATTAGGTGATGGTAGTGGAACTGAAACTTCAATGTGCTTCTTGGCTAACGAATTACAAAAATATCATTAGTAGAAACTTAAAAGTATTGATTCAAACCTGTTGCAAATTTTTTTGAATCGCCGGTCCAACGAATACACTTACGACAAATCCCTGATGATAATTGGCTTTTCCTTTTCCTGTAAAAAAAATATTGCCAGCCACTGATAAAAAAACCTATTATCATGGGTCTATGGATGTTTGTTTTGTCTTCCATACAACACTTCCACACCACCAGCTATGGATATATTTCAAAAGCATGATCTTATTATTATCTGAATGCTAAAAATCCATTTAACTTTGTGAAAAATTGTTTTGGATAGCCCAAAATCTAAGATACTTAGCACTGAATACAAACCCGTACACTAGCTTAAGGTTGCCTGCAGCTATTGATGTGGAGAAGCTAGATACACAAATATATATATATATATATATATATATATATATATATATCACTAACGATTATACAACTGACAAATCGTTACTTACAATACTAAAAAAAGTTATTTATTATCAGAGAGAACTCAAATCATCGATGCTACATACATACGAAGTAATGTTAAGCAAAACGACAAAAAGTCCACTAAAGTGGATCAACGTATCAGAAGAAATGGAGCAAACTTAAGCAACTAACAGTTTACTCTTGTTTACAAACTTAAGTGCAAATAAACTATGAATCACTCAATGTAAAGGGGATGAAAATAACAAAAGACAAGTTTACAAAGACTAACCTTAGTAGTGGCTTAATCAGAAAATAGAGCTAATACGAGTCATATGTAAGATTAGACTGACCTGATTCATATTTTATCTTACTCGTCTTAAATGTTTTTTACTATAATCGGTTGTTAATATCGGTCTTCGAAAGACTTATTTTCTATTAAAGAATTTTAT
This sequence comes from Papaver californicum, assembly GCA_023531435.1. Lineage (NCBI taxonomy): Eukaryota > Viridiplantae > Streptophyta > Magnoliopsida > Ranunculales > Papaveraceae > Papaver > Papaver californicum. The sequence goes on along the minus strand of JAJJMC010009201.1, from coordinate 1,428,193 downwards.
CAAACAATTATAGTGTATGTATCATTTGATCCACTAATACTTATAAGAAACAAAATTCACTATAAAAATCACATTACATTTCAGTCAACTTCTAATTAACACTGTTACACGAAAAACAACACCAATTTTGTCAAGTTAATAGCAACAAACCCATTATAATTTTCAGGAAAAAAAATCATAAAAATATAGGTTTTCAACAGAGGGAGAGAGATAGAGTATTTGCTGGTGCGATAGAAGAAGAAGAACATCTGTAAGCAAGAAAAAAATTAATCAGATCTGTAGTGAAAAACTTGATTGTATCGATATTTATTGATTTTTTTTATTTGATACCTATGATTTCAATGGAGAAAGAACTACGAAAACTGTAGCTAGCAGTAAGTAGAAGAGAATGTATTTAAAATCCTGATGGGTTTTTCATTGCACTATTCCTAGCTAGGAAATAGGGAGAACGAGTTTACAGGAAAATACCATAAACTTACTTTTTTAACGTTCAAAAATTACGGAAGGTTTTGATATCCCAATCCATGTTTAGAATATGTACGAAACAAACACAAAATAACCGTTTTTTTATGGATATCCCAACCTAGAATTTCCTGATTTCCCTGCCAACTACCCTGCTCGGCAAAAATCTATCAGTGTGACCCAAACTTATCAACTCGACCAAAAGTCTACCCACTCACCCAATATTTCTGGTGGCCCTAAGTATGGCTTGTGACCGTAAAATTTGATTCAGCAACCAAAATATGGCCCATTTGTGAATTACAATATTTCTACTTGTGGCCAATAAGTCGTCTGTTCCATTAGTTAAATTCTACCCCCATGACCGGCTAAAGTCTGTCAAATGACCCATAATTCCGTTTTTTATTGGATAGAAAACTTGGAAAACATAATAGGAATATTCAGTCTGTCCTCCCTCTAGTCCTCGTGCAGCTCCATAACTGACGCCGGTTGTCAATGCATTGCGAATTTAAACAAGTCGATTACTGCTCCGCATATGCAATTATTGAGATAACCGGATCATGTAGACGTACGCCGGTATTGGACTTATGAACTTTGAGTAAAGAGATCACCTTCACATGGAGATACATTTTTTGAAGTTCTAAACATGTTGACAATTAATTAAGGAAAATTCTAAACAAGTTGAATTAAACCTATGCAACTTGGACTTGGACATACTATAGTTTAAGGAAAATCCACCAACTTAAATAACTCTCCAATGAACTTGATAATTAATGAAGACAAATTCAAACTTCATTTTTAAATTAATTTGGTCAAAACCTTTACCAGATTAATTAAGGCTATATATATATATATATCATGTGAATAAAAGATCAAGTACAAGGCATTTCTTTCTAAATTTGTTCATATCATATTCTCACTTCTCAGCTGCTGCTGCTGCAACTTGGTTGATATCATCATGAAGAGTACTAATCCTGTTCATTTCTTATCAGTATTATTGTCTTTGTCATCTCTATTGTTTTTGACGGTATCAGCATTAACGGACGACGGAACAAATTCAACAGTAACAGGCCACACAAATCCAAATGACGGTATATCTTAATTTCTAGTCTCATGTGTGTTACTCTTTTTCTCCCTATTCTCTTTTAATTTGTTTCCTGTTTTTACATGTTTGAATGATTATTTATTTATTTATTTACCAGTGAAGGCGATACAGTTGTTAATAGATAATTATTTTTCGCTTGGGTCTTTATCAACGGATGATCAAGATGATCCTTGTCTTCCTGAACCATATTCATGGCTTAACTGTAGTTCCGATGACACCCCTCGAATAACAGCATTGTATGACAAAATCTTCACTTGCATCCCGTTTTGTAATTTCTCGTCTGTCCAGTCAATTCTTATAAACCAAGTAAACATGTAGTATATAATTTGATTTTTATTGTCAACTCATTTACAGACATCTTCACCACTCTGGAGCACTATATAATGGAGATCTCTACGATTTTAGTGCCCTGGATGCACTTGAAATCATGTGAGAAATCAAATTTTGTATATTGTTAAAAAGCACAATGTTAAACTAATTAATTTGTTAATTTAATTAATCTCTTCTTTGTAATGGTTAATAATTTTCTTGCAGAGACTTAAGCGATAACATTTTGGGACAAGAGTTTCCTGATTTTCTTGCAGACTTCCCTAAGCTGAAAGAGCTGTAAGTTTTCTTTTCCGGTGAATAATTTCTACTCCCTCTGTCCAGGCAGTGGTGGATTTTTCTCCCTTATTAATAAGAAAAAACTTAATATTCCTTATTTTTTTATATTTTATGTTTTGAGATTTTTCTACTAAAACATAATTTTCCATATGAGATATATGTATATATCAGTCATTTGTTTTTCTTTTTATTCCTTGTAGGAATTTGGCGAATAACTTTCTCACTGGGACAGTGCCTACTTCGTTAAGGAAAAAATCGAAAGAAAAAACGTTAAATTTGACGTAAGTGAAAATCCGCATTGAAAATTATTCACATCATCGATAATTGATAGCGTGAATTTATCAATTTAGTCTTTTGAAATATTTTTACTTATTTTTTTAATTTAGGTTGACGGGAGAGGGAATGAATGAGCTGTGTTTTTCTGATAAAGACGTATGCCCAAAGGCAGCAGCAGGGACAAAAACTCCTTCGGGAGCAGATGAAGAAACATCAACCAGTAGTCTTGCTCCTAAGCCAACACCAATTGTGCTCGGAATTTTAATTCCAAGTTTGGTGTATTTCATTAGTCATGCTTGTTAATGGTGCAGTGGTTTGTGTTTTCCTTCTCTTAAACCATGTCTGTATTTCGTTAGTCATGCTTGTTTTGGTCGAGCTATCTCTAACTCTCTTGTCTGAGGGTATTATAAATAGGGTGTAAGACTGTAAGTGTTTATATTTCTGATCCAACATGTTTATGATTTTCCAGATTATGGTGTCAACTGTTAGAGAAAATGGGTTAAAAACCTTTTTAATGTTTTGTTAATGGTCTTGGATAAATGGGTTTAGGACCAAGGGGTCATTAAAGAAAACTAGCACATGTTCGTTTTTGTGAATGAATCTTTAGTCCCACATTGGAGAAACTCATGTTACTTAGAAATTTGCACATGAGAGTGCCCCTTAAGGGTTTAAACTCTTTTGTGGTTGGAAGAGAACTAAGGCTATGGGCTAGTTGGTGCAACCATACTTTTCACACATGCGCGGTGCTTCGCACCGAAGCACGCACACGGTTGGCTCGAGCTTGGGGGTGCTGGCGTGGCTGCGGCTGCGGGCCAACCGAGACTTATCTTTTTGAACATAATATATTTTAAATTATTTCCTTAAAGAATTTAAAACTAAATTAAATTTTGTTTTAATGTGGGGAGCGTCTGACCCGGCGAGAATTACTCTTGACCGTTTTGTTTCCGTTTTAAACATTAAGTCCGTGCTCCATGCGCGGAATTGAATTACAACAATTATGTCCGTGCTTCATGCACGGAATTTATTGCCATTAAAACTATTCTCTTCTTTTGCCTATAAAAGAAAAACAAATTCTTCATTTCAACTTACTCCAGAAGCAGCTACTATCCTGTCTTTTTTTCCCCTCTTCTTGATTTGTGTTGCTCAACTGCTTGTTTATTTCCCTTCTATCTAAATTGTTGTTAAGTTCTTGAGGGTGATTTGTATTGTGCTTATACAAGTCATAATGGCAGTTCTATCCTGGACACATCTCCGCTGTGGGGGTATAGCATCTTTCATTGTCCATTGTCTGATATCATTCATAGATTTCATTAACCTTAACAACTTCTTCTGTTTAGTGCTTTCTATTGTTGCAGATCTAACAATCTTAACACCATACTCCCTTCTTCTGTAACAATGCGTAAAAATGATGTAGACAGACCAGAAAAATTCAGTGGCAAAGATTTCAAAAGATGGCAATCCAAGATGTTGTTCTTTCTGAGTTTTCATATGTTAGATGGATTAGTACTGAAATCTTTTGATGAGACTTTGAATTATGCTGGAAATGAAAGGGAGTTGGAAAATTGGGTTAGACAGAACTATTTGGCTAAAAATCATATTTTGAACTGTTTAGAAGATGCACTGTATGATTTTCATAACGCAAAATACAACTTTTCTGCTTTTGATTTATGGACTGCTTTAGAAACAAAATACCAAGCAGAAACTGCTGGAAGTAAGAAAGTTTTGGTAGCTAGGTTCCTAGAATACAAAATGTCAAATGACAAATCTGTGGTTGATCAATTCCTTGAACTTCAGTGTATTATCAATGAAATTCTTGTTGAAGGTATGATGATAAATGAAGCGTTTCAAGTGTCTGCAGTGATTGATAAATTACCGTCTTCTTGGTATGAATACAAACGAAGATTGAGACATGAAACTAGTGAAGTCATTATGGTTGAATTGGGTAAGAAGATTGAAGTGGAAGAATTACTGTGCTCCAAAGACAAGAACGTATCTTCTGCAAGGGACATGTCCAACAAGGCTCATGTTATTGAACACAAGTCTTCCAATACTAAAAAGGGCAAGAACAGCAAACGCAACCCCAAGCCTGGTCATCACAAGAAAGGTATATTTCAGAAACTCAAATCTGGCAATAGTAAAATTAAAGGTGCGTGTTATGTTTGTGGAATTCCTGGCCATATATTACAATGCACTGTAGAAAACGTAAGGACTTTAATAATAAGAAAAACAATTCTAATTTGTTTGAAAACAACAAGAACGAGTTTTCTGCCACGATGTCTGAAGTCAATTTGATAACCAATGTGAGAGACTGGTGGGTCGACTCTGGTGCTACCAAGCATGTCTGTGGAAACAAAGATATGTTTACCTCCTATCAGAAGGTATGGGAATGGGAGAAACTCTACATGGGTAACTCATCTGCAGCACAGGTTGCGGAAAAAGGCAAAGTTGGGATAAAACTCACTTCTGATAAAACTCTCACATTGAATGAAGTTCTTCATGTTCCGGACATCTATAAAAATCTTGTATCTTATGGTGTTTTAGATGATAAGGGTTTTAAACTTGTTTTTGAATCTGAAAAAATTATTATCACTAAGGGTTTAAAACTTATACAGCTTCTCTAAACAGGTTTTGTCTACATAATGAGCAAATGGTATCATTGCTTGATATTTCAGTTTCGAAGCCGCGCATTTCAGGTGCTTTTGTTTGTAGTTGCTGGTAATTAGCGCTAATAGCCGTTGAGGTTTCAAGTTTTTAATCTTTTTCAATCGGGGGCTCAAAAAGAGAGAGCCAGAGTAGAATTTGGAGGGAAGTAAAATTTCATCTGCACTAGTTGATGAAAGTATTTTAATCATCAAAGAGAGAATACAAAAAGAATTTCCCTGCACTATAATAACTTCTTTAAATTAAATTAATGCCCTATTTATTAATAATTTATTTTTAGTATGTTTGATTTAAGAAATTGAAGACTAGATAATTCATTTTTATAAACGAGCCCTATTTTTTTAAACCAAACGTGGTAAACCAAATTTACGTAATTAAAAATTTTGATTTTTAAAAATCTGATTCTCTCAAAAATAATTAATTTACATTGCACTGATACAATATAATGGAATTGGATAACGAGATAAAAATAAAAATAACTAAATTATCTCAATCAAATATTAATTTTTTAAATTTGAATTCAATTCTTTAAAATTTAATAATTATTAGGATTCTAATTTTTTCAACAAACGAGGTGTTAAAATAATAGAATTACTTGGTCGCATATTATAAAAATTTAACTAATCAGATTCCTTTTTTTTTTGGGAATGGGAACTCCACATATATAATAAATAATTAAAAAAATGATTATTCTTAAGGAGGTGTTAGCCCCAAATACGCTACCCACCTCACCATGGGAGGAGTAAGGGTTAACTAGCCCTGGCTGTAGCTCCCTCTGAATTTCCATAACTATGTAATAAGCTTTTAGTTTTACGCCATAATTTGTATTTATCCACCCTATATTCATATTATAGCCAATCTAAATTTATATATTTGTTTCACTTTATTCCGTTATTTACTAGGGATCCTATTTAATAATTCACAGTATTATACATGGATCGTCAGCGAATTTTTAGTGAATTTTACAGAATGATTCAGAACCTAATAAAATGGTGTATTACTCCAATTCCGAACCTGGTTCGCGTATTATATGGTCTTACCGAGTGATTTGTGAATTATATGAATTCAAGAATTGGACGACCATATAATTCATTTACCATATTTTGTTTTCACTTCCATTTTCACACTTTCCGTAAACATGTGAACTTACTGGGCCGACTTCGATCTCGCGACTACTTACTAACTAAGTGGACTATGAACCAATGAACTACCCGTACGTTATTTGATATTCACATTGTATATGCTATATGTATAATTCATTTTAAGGTGTAAAATCATAATATTCTCCGACAATACTATGCTAAGAGGTTTCTTCTTATGATTTAGTATATGATAAATAATGCTTCAAAAAAAAGTATGTCGAGTTTATATCTATAAAACGAATTATACACCTAGTATGATACACACACATACTGAATAATTGACATAGTTGACCAAATTTATAATTTACTCAAATGATTAATACAGGGACTTTTGCCGCCTCTAAATTTTTTTCGAATGTCGAATTGCTAACTAAGTCCGCTATTGCACCTCATTGTGTCCCGCCCATCTCCTAATACTCGGCAAGGCGATTAGTTTATTGGCTTAACCTATTCTGAAAACTCATAGATAGTACTTCCTCCGTCCGAATTATATAGGTATAAAACATGTTTGTATTAAATTAAGAAAAAATATAGGAATTATAAAAATCTATATTTTTTTTATATTATCCTTCCCTTTTTAATGAAAATAGAAATATCAAATTCGTCTTAGTGTAATACTAATATTACTAACAAGGATATATATGAAAAAACTATCTAAAAATTACAACTATATTTATCTTGATGGACAATTAAAACTAAAAATTGTGTCTATATAACTTGGACGGAGGGACTATAAGTTATGAAAGTTGGAAGATACATGCATTAACTTAATCCATTGCTACATTTTTATCATGCATGCACCCCAAAGCCTGAAAGTCTTCAACCTCCTCGTCAAGTTAAACAAAAACGATGAAAAACGTAACAGTTCAGATGGAATATATGATTAACCATCCCGGTTGTCAATGCGTTGTGAACTCAATGCTCCACACAAGGAATTGAGAACATAGTTATGTAGACATCACTTTCACATGGAGATGAATTTTTTGAAGTTCTAAACCAATGCAACTTGGACATACTAAATAAGGAAAATTCACAAACTTAAATAATTCTCCAATCAAGTTGACAATAATTAAAAGACAAATTGAAACTAAATCTTAAATTAATTTGGTTTAAAACTTAACCAAATGTAGCTTAATTAAGGGTTACATATACTGTATAAGATTTCTCCAAAAAGTCTATCGTACCTTGGAGATTTAAAGTAAAGTGGGAGAATTGTTTCGCATTTCTTGAGACGGTGCAATTCAGATTCTCGTACATATACAAGGATGGTAACTTGCCAATAGTTTGTTTGGATGTCATTCTAAAAATTAGTTTTCGATTTTTGGAAACAGAAGAGTCAGAAGTTAATTTTAGTACACCATTTCAAAATAATTTCTAAAAATAAAAAATTAACTTTTTATAAGTAAATATTTTGCTTTTAAATTTTGTTCCTGATCAAAAATGCTATAAATGGGGGAAAACAATGGAACTCATGAGTAGGATGAGCCACAAACCTTCGCTATAGCTGCAACGGGATAGGCCTTTTATTTCTAACTGCAGATTTTGGTTGATGTAAATTTTATTTTTGCATTCTTCTTTCCTTTTCATTGGAGGTCAGGCCTAACGGCTAGCCCTATTTTATTTTTTTTAATAAAATCGTAACCGGTGAGATAGAATATGTAACAGGTCGGTCGATTACTGCTCGCCATGAAGAATTGAGAACAGAACTATGTACATGCTTAATCAACCCAACTCTTGAATCCATCAATAAATGTTGTAATATTGACACAACCTGATCATACGGACATAAGGAATATTCACCAACTTATATCATTCTCTAATCAAGTAGTGAATTAATTAAGACAAATTTTTTTATTTAAAAAAGAAAATAAAAAGACAAATTCAAACTTAATTTAGTAAACTTAACCAGATTAAGCTTAATTAAGGCTATAAATATTTCATGTGATAATGCTTAAGTACTATAGTCATTTTATCATCATCATGAAGAGTAGTAATCTTCTTCATCTTTTATCAGTATTGTTTTTGTCATCTCTATTGTTTTTGACGGCATCGGCATTAACAGACGACGAAACAAATTCAACAACACTGACAGGCCATACAAATTCAAATGATGGTATAGATTTCTAGTCTTATATGTGTTAGTGTTCTTCTTTTTCTCCATTTTAGACGTCGTCCCTATTCTCTTTAAGTTGTTTCCTGTTCTAACGTGTTTGAATGATTATTTATCAGTGGAGGCGATACAGTTGCTAATAGATAATTATCCTTCGCTTGGGTTTTTATCAACGGATGATCAAGATGATCCTTGTCTTCCTGAACCATATTCATGGGTTAACTGCAGCTCCGATGACATCCCTCGAATAACAGCATTGTATGATCATAGAATCTTCACTTATATCCCTTTTTTTTCATCATTTCTTGTTTGTTTTAGTCAATTCTTATATAAATATTTTGGATATTTAATGTGTACACTTTTATACAGAATTCTTGGCAATTCTGGAGCACTATCATTTGGTGCCGATCTCCCAGATTTTAGTATCATGGATGCACTTGAATTCATGTGAGAAATTAAATTTTGTACATTTGTATGTATATTAAATCATGGATGCACAAAAAGAAACTAATTTGTTAATTTAATTAATCTATTTTTTTGTAATGGTTAATAATTTTTTTTGCAGAGATTTAAGCAATAACATTTTGCGACAAGAATTTCCTGATTTTCTTGCCGACTTCCCTAAACTGAAATTGCTGTAAGTTTTCTTCTTTCTCCAGTGAATACATTCTACTTCGCAATTCGCATGAGGTCATTCCTACCATATATCTTTGTGCATACGATACGAATATGAGAAATCTGAATCAATTGTTTTTCTTTTTGTTCCTTGTAGGAATTTGGCGAATAACTATCTCACTGGAACTGTGCCTACTTCATTAAGGAAAAAATCGGAAGAAAACACATTTAATTTGACGTAAGTGAAAATAGGCTAGGGAATGGTATCATATATTGATAATTCATAGTGTTAATTATTATATGATTTTTTTTTATTTTTTTCTGATTTAGGTTGACGGGAGAGGGAATGAATCAGTTGTGTTTTTCTGATGAAGACGTATGCCCAACCGCAACATGGACAAAAGCTTCACCAGGAACGCATTGGGGAATATATGGGCGAATACTGGTGAAAAGTAGTAAAAAGAAAAAAACATCATCAGTGAAAAGTGGTAAAAAGAAGAAACCGAAAAAAAAGAAAAAAACACCACTTTTTGTAGTCGGAATTTTAATTATAATTCTAGTTCTTTTTGTTCTTCTCTTGGCTTTCGTTAAATTTCTGCATATCACTTATCAAGAGAGAAAGCATGCTTCAAGAAAAAATCAAGAGAGAAAGGAGGCTGCAGCAGCAGGTTCAAACACACACAACTTTTAATATTTACAAATCAATATTCTAGTAATTGTTTTTCTATCGAAAATGGTTGCTCAATAATTATCTCGATCTAATATGCATGATTTATGTGTATAGGGCGAAAAAATGGGACTTCTGATCCTGCAATGCCCATATGAATAGTCCCATCTAGTGCTGCTCACTATCAAGACTCTGGGACTGCTGCGAATGATATGGGAGTAAAAACCGACAAACAAATGCACCCGGCTGTTTAAGCTAATTGAATGGGAGCAATTGGTGCATATCTTGTAATTGTTGAATATTTTGTATTTTTGTTTCTAGTTTTATTTTTTTGATCACAACAAACCAAACAAAAGAAATAGAATCTCAACAAGTGAAATATAAAGAGGAGGGGTTGGAGATCCGGGCCACTAATGGTGGATTCTGTTCTTCACAGAGAAACATGAGTGACCTCCCAGCCAGAGTCCTTATATTTTTTATTTTATTTTATAAAAAAATTAAATTCATATAAGGTAGAAAATAAATTACAATATCCATCAGAAAATAGATGGAACGTGATGATTAGAATCTTCATCAGAAAATGAATCTGATAGGGTAATCAAAGAAGAACCTCATCGATATTAAAATTTGAAGATTCAATCGTCAAAACAAATTAAAAGATAAGTTCTATCTTTACTCATCATTTTAGTCCATCTGTGATTGTTAATTCATTGATTTCAGCAAAAATTTCTTACGGTTCTTGAAAACCTAATTTTACCGATTTCATCTAGAAATCCAGGGCCGCCCTGACATCATTGCTGCCCAAAGCAGTAACAAAAAATATGTTACCTCTTGACCATTTGACTAAATCAGACTACTTTGACCAGAACCGAAAAATTCTTTTTTGATTGATGGTAGAAAATCAAAGAAATTTTTTAACAACAAGAAATCAACTAATGACCATTACCAAAGAACTTAATCACCATTACTAACATTAGTGATCATTTTTCGGTATTAATTAAAGCTAATAATGGAGGAGCCATAACTCCGAAATTGACTGAACTTTTTTTTGTACTATTTGTTAATTATTAACCTAGTATCCCCTCTATTTATCAAAAATCAGTTATTGGACCAAAAAGTACCCCAAAAGAAATTGAATATTATCCTTCTACTCTTTTTGACCCCTTTGGATTAATATGGTTTTCATTTTGTTGCCCTCATTAATGATAAAATATTATTAAATACACCTATAAAAAAAATTATTTCACCTTACCCCTTTGTAATAAAACTATAGACATCTTATTTGGCTACCCCAGACTGTGTTGCCCAAAGTTGACCTTCGTCAACTTCGGACCAAGGCCGGCCCTGTAGAAATCCTTATTCAAAGCATGATAAGAATACGTATCTATAATCGCCTAATCTTTAACTTACATTTGAGATAATAATATTTAAAAAATTATACAAACAAAAGTTCTAGGTTTCTTGATTGTAAATTGATCAATCTTTTTACCCTAAATCTCGATAGAAAATTGGTATTTAGATCTGTAATCAGCATCATTGAATCTCTATTACCCATAGTTTTAATTTGATTATCATAAACTTTCAATGAACGACCTAGTTTGAACTCATATATGTTCTTCATTTGTTGTTCTTAATTCATTTAAGACATGTTTTAGTTGATGCAATATGATTACAGGATATGAATCCAATATCTAATTGAAAATTTCTTATTTCAATTGCATCATCAGTAACATCTACTACAGAACAACTACAGTTGGTGGCGGTGTTCTTGACTCGCAGCGATTATAAAATGAATCCTCTAAGAGCAAAACAAGAAATCATTAGCATCTGTGAACATAATTTTATGACAGCAAATTGGAAAGATCTCTTTTAGAGCTAACGAGTCCCAAGAAGACAGGATATATATGAATGACACCAATACATAGACACTGGAGCTACATCAGGTCTAAGTACAACCAGATTGCTCATGAGCAAAAGTTACAGCACTCAGAGCTTATTTGAGAGAAGTATTCATTGATCTTTACTTATACTTTAATCATATAAGTTCTTATGGATACAAACTGTCCAGCTTTGACTCTCGAAGGAATAACTCATAACATAAACTTGTTAATAAGAACTTTTGAGTTCACTTTGATCATAATCTGTGAACCTTGAATTAGTTGTTGAAGCATTAATTTTAAGGCTCGAAATAGAGCTCTGAATAGCTGTAGGTAGGCAAACCGCAAAAAAACAGCTAAATGTTGTGAACAACATCAGCTCCAAATAACGCACATAAAGCTAAGTGCACCTTTATCTTAATTTTTATTACAATAGAATGATGCATTCTAATCTCATCTTGAATGTGTTGTTTTAAATATATTAAAGTGTCATTTGATCTTATTCATAGACTTGAACGCATAAATCATACTTCAAAATAGCTTTTTGAAAAGCTTAACTGCTAATTTTATTTGTAATTCATCTTAGAATTAACTCTGAATCCCTACATAGCATACTTGGAACGAAATGCTGTTTAAATTTTGCTTGAAGTTGTGCTTTGTTGTTACAACTTATGATGCAGATTCAAAGGTCTCTTGTGTTTGTTTGACTTGAAAATTCCAAGAAAAAGTCGCATTCATTTAATATAATGTGAAACTTCTGAGTTGTGTTTATTACCTGTCTTGACTAAATCACATGCACTCTCTCTTTTTAACAGCTACCTGTGAGTGTCGCCTCTCTTTGGTGGATATAATCAGCAAGGTTTTCATCCTCGTGGGGGCGCCTCGGGTTTACATTCTTGGGGTGGTCCTCGTGCTTCCGCAACTGCACATGGATCTGGCTATGATTATCCGCAAAATAGAGGACCTCGAGCAGACATTTACTGGTCTAAAGGACCTCGAGCTGACATCTCCAGGTAGAGAGGTACCATCGTACAAGTCGCAGGGACCTTAAACTAAGTCTCCAGGTTAAGAGGACCTAAAAATGAAAAATAACCAGGTCCCAAGGACCTCTAGATGAAAATCCCAGGTCCTAAGGACCCAGAACTAACATTGTAAGGTCCTAAGTACCCAGAGCTGAAATAGCCAGGTCTAAAGGACTTAGAGCTAAAATACACAGATCAGAGGGATCAAGAACTAAATAAAGAAGGCACAAAGAGCTAGATCTCAACAGTAAGCTCTTTTAATAGCATTATTTGTACTTTGTTACAGCTTCTTGAGAGCATGATTTGTAACAACTTCCTGAGAGCGTTCTAAAATGGAATAAAATGTATAAATGTTATCTCTACAAAATGTTGAAGAAAACAAATTTTAGAGAAACTAATGAGTTTATCTAGTGGGTTGTACCATTCTACTATTTGGATTATTGAATCTCATATCGTCACCAACAATTTGTTATTGAATAGTGACTCATTCAGGTTTTGGCACGACCTTTTGGGACACCAAGGTCATGATATGATGATCCGAGTTTTAAAGCATTCACACGGACAAGAAATTAGAAAATGGGACAAAAGACTGTTACAGTGCAAAATAACGTCGTCTACATAACTGGTCTAAGTGTTCTAACTCAACATTTGCCTTCTCAAGCCACTGATGTGCAATCATTTCTCCAATTCTGCTTTGTTGACTGTGTCAAAAGCACATCGTTCATTTTGCAAAGCCTGTTCTTTAGCAAAAGCAGGATCGAGACCATCCTATGCTAAAGACACTAAACAAAACATTCCATTTTTACAGAGGATACAAGGTGATATTTGTGGACCTATACACCAGAGTGCGGACCATTTCAGGTATTTTATGGTTCTGATAGATGTTTCGACCCGTTGGTCACACGTTGTATTGTTGTCCACAAGAAATGTTGTATTTAAAAAGCTCATAGCACAAGTTATATGTTTAAGGGCTCACCACCCTGATTATCTAATCAAGTCTATGAGACTTGACAATGCTGGAGAATTAACATTAAAAGGATTTGGTGAATATTATATGTCTAATGGAATAGACGTAGATCATCCCGTAACCCATATTCACACTTAAAATGGTCTCTCAGAAGCTACCATCAAAAGATAACAGATGATAGCTAGAGCAGTGGTTATGCATACCAACCTTCCTATTACTACTTGGGGATACACCATATTACATGCAGTTTTACTTATTCGTTTTAGAACCCACTATTGGTCAACCACTTCTGCGTACCAGTTGGTAACTGGACATAAGCCTGACATTTGTATTCTTATGCATTTTTGGTTGTACTGTATATGTGTCATTACGAACCCACATCGTAATATGATGGGTTATCAAAACGATTAAGTAGTTATGTTGGATATGGATTCCCGACAATTATACGCACTTTGAAACCTTTGGAAGACGATCTCTTAACCGCTCAAATTGCGGGTTGTCACTTGATGAGACAGTCTTCCCGTCGTTATGGGGAGATAGAAAAAGGAATTTCTAAGGGAACAACAAGAATTGTCGTGGTGTGTTTCCACTATGTATCATATTGATTCTAGTATCCCACAAATGTAAACGTGAAGTTAAAAAGAATATCGATTTTCGTAATATGCACTGATATCGGTAAAGTGACAAGATCACACATAACAGCTGCAAATATTCCTGCAAGGTTAGAAATCCCAAATAAGGGATATACACTAAGGTGTTGCAACCATACTTGGTGGAAGTGTAGTTAAGGCCGTGGATCCATAAAGGAACATGGAAAGACCACCAGGTTCGATCAATGCTTACCTAGAAAGGAAGTAGGTGAGTAAGGCACAACCTAATTCATATCATCAATGAAATCATCTCATTAGATTGTTTCTGATTATGTCCATTAATTAAACTAGAAGGACGCTTCGAAATTTAATGATTCCAAAGAACAATGAAATCACAATGGATTATGAGAGTGCGCAAGAGTCAATGGAAAAACCATGCAAACATATTGATAATTATTATTTTCAAATACAGTTGCTCAAGAAAAAAAAAGCACGATGAGATCGAACCATGCTCTTTATTGCTTAATGTCAACAAGAGCATATTTGGCCTACACAATCAAGGTAGAATTTTATTCTTTGACAAATATACATGTATTTGGTGTGGTAGTGCTATCCAACCAAGTGTAAAGCCTGTGGACGTATATGATTATTTGTCACAAAGCGTCGTGAGAAGAATGAAGTCTCAAAGTATAAAGACTCTCCTTGTGGCGCGAGGTTTCTCACAAAGCCCTAAAATTATTTACTTTCTGGTAATGAACGTTATAACGTTCTGCTACTTAGTTAGCTTGGAAGTTTCAAAAGGACTTGAAATGCAGCATTTGTGTGTAGCTAATTATTACACATCTCTATAAGGATTAAGGGATAAAGATATTTATAAAAGTTTCTAATATCCTTTTTTTGCCCAAATGAAATGACTTTAAACCAGGAGTGCATCCACATTTAGAGTGGAACTCTCACTTATATACTGAAACAATTATATGAAATTGGTATACCCGTCTAAGTGATTATTTGATTGGGAAGGGATCAACAAGTAAGGTATTGTGTCCTGCGTACTCACAAAGAAAAGTTCTTAATTTGGAATTGTAGCTATCTATGTCGATGGTATGGACATTACATGTACTCTTGATGAAATAAGAGATTTTACGAGCTGCTTGAAACCCGAATTTGGGATGAAAATATGGAAAGCTCGATCGAACACTGAGCTTGTGGTAATTTATTCCACTAGTTTGCATATGTCCAAAGTTGTCAGGAAATTTTACAATGACATGCATCCTACTAGCACTCACATGATTACTTGAGGTTCAAATGTAAGTAAATGACCATTTCATTGACATAAGTTTGTTTTATCCCTGCAAAAGGATTGCTATTGGAAGTGCAATCTAAAATTTATTGATTATAAAGGAACAATAATCTCTTTTCTCACGAAAGTAATCAGGGGGAGATATGGTAGACTTATTTAGTAAGTCATTACCAATATTCACTTTCGAAAAACACATGACTAAAGGAACTGTCTGGAAACTCCCCTGAATGGAATCATGGGGAGGATCCAAGCATGTGATGTCGACATATTTACTTTGAAATGTGAAGATGTGTCGTATTATTTTTCCCTTCGATCGAATTTATCTTTCCCACAAGGTTTCTGTTACTCGACAAGGTTTTTATCGAGACAACAACAATTATACCAGGTATATGCTGAATGTTAAAGACATGGAGACCGTGTTGATATTACTGAACAACATCAGAATCAAAAAAATAAATCACGTTAATATGACAAGTGAAACAACTTTCAGAAATGAGCAAGAATTGTATCTCAACAGTTTTCTGCACAAGTCAACTATCAGTATTGATACTACTGTTGCGTTTTAACACTGTGATTTTCATTAATCACTCATGTATGATTATTTAACAAAGGCATTATTCCGGACTTATCGCGTTCTACTCTTTTTCCCTTTTCAAGGTTTTGTCCCATTGGGTTTTCCCTCATCAAGGTTTTAGCGAGGCAACATATGAATATATCTTAAATTTTTTTAATATTGTACTATTTTTTATTAGTTCAAGTTTTGTCTCTCTGAGTTTTTCTGGCAATGTTTAGTGAGCCAATAGACTTAGACACATTGGTCATCGAAAAAAAAACTACACGTGAAGCAATATATGTGAAGGACTACACATAAAGGCAATATTGTTGGACCGTACAACGGATGGTATTATAGGGCTTTGATATCGTGTATGTACGACCCAATTATCTAGTTAGGATTTTCCTTTACTTATATATAAAGGATGTTATAACTCTGTAATAGACTGATTTTACTATCAATAGTATCTCCGTCACTATTTCTTCTACTCCATACTTTACCTGTAGTTGCACTTAAACAAAAAGCTATTTATTGGAACCGGATGAAAAGTGGACCCATATAACTATTAGTGCTTTCACTTCTATAATACAACCAATCCTGATTTCACTTTTCCACTAAATGAAACAAAAATATCAAATGAGAAACAACTCTCGCATGAAAGACAGATTTATTCAGTAATTCTGCGATTCATTTTCGGCTTCATTCTCATTATGAAATTTATATCAACGTTTATTGATTTTGGAACTCATCCAAAAGCCATCAAGTCACAATTATTTAAACATCCAGATCCTAAGTATAAAAAATTTATAATTGATATAAATGCTACCAAAAATTTTCCTACAAGGTTCCACATGTTAAATGAAGATGACTATAAATATTAAATAGATGTATTAAGAGTTTACTCACTACTTGAATTAGAAAGGAAAATTGTTATTTTTCATTTGTGCTACTTCTGCAATTTCGAGAGATCAACACTATCTAAGATCTTCTAACTTGTGCACATGTCAAGGTACGGTTGCACATCCACAACTCTAATATTTTTCTATACCAAGGTTTTGCAGTTCTCCACAATAAGCATTCTTCAGCTCCAAGTATTCACATCAATATACCCTCACAGAACAAAGAGAACGGTATTTAGAATAACCCTGGCTTTTGCTGTAAGGAAAAGAGGCCATAATTAATATTGACAACAAGAGAAACTATATATATATATATATAATATATGTATTAAGAGTTTACTCAGTAACTGGAGTTGGAGAGAGGATGATAATGTGGTACTAGTCAGGTTTGCTGCATTAATTTTACATCATACTTAATAAGTAGTATATTTTCTCCTTGAAAATTCTATGCGTTGAATTGTTTTTCTTTGGTAGAAATCATTCGGTAGAAATTTAATTTCGTTGTTATAGGGTTTCATTGTATCCTGAAGGTATTATTTTATATATCCGTTGTAATCGTAATTTGATTGGAAGGATCGAAATAATTGTCTAAAAGAAATCTTTTAGAGCCTTGAAGCCGAAAATACAACATCTTTGATAATTTTCATCCTCTATTTTAGTACAATTTTTCGACAAAACAAAGTAGAAATTAAATTATAAAATTTAAGTCAAGAGATCCATTCTGAATATAATATAGTTTAAGTTATGCTAAACAGTAGGAAGAATTTTGAGGCACCAACAGAAACGGAGCCACACTTGGTCCAGTGGGGACAGTTGTCCCCCTATAATTTCCTAATTACCGTATTAAACCTTTAAAATTTAGGTATTTATATATTCCCCTAATTTTAGATATTATTTAAAAAACCTTGAATCATATAAGATTTACTTTGAAAATTACTGATAATAGGCTTGTATTGGCATCATTTGAAGCAAAAAAACAACAAAATCGAACGTCTAAAATAAATTGCGGCCTTCGGCCGTCTACTTTTACGATATTACTACTTACCTATATATATTTATACCCAAACAATATAGGCTGGCTCCGTCCTTGGGCACCAACTTAATCCATTGATATTATTTTTATCACCCAAAATCCAAGGCTTCAAACTCCTCACCAAGTTGAACAAAAACAATGAAAACGTAACAGGTCAAATAGAATATGTAACAGGTCGATCGATTACTGCTCGCCATGAAGAATTAAGAACAGAACTATGTACATGCTTAATCAACCCAACTCTGGAATCCATCGATAAATGTTTTAATATTCACACAACCTGATCATGCGGACATAAGGAAAATTCACCAACTTAAATCATTCTCCAACAAAGTTATGAATTAATTAAGCCAAATTCAATCTTAATTTAGTTCAAAAACTCAATCAAATGTAGCTTAATTAAGGCTATAAATTAATATATCATGTGAATAAACGATCAAATGCTAGTCATTTTTTTCTAAATTTCTTCATATCATATTCTCAGCTACAACTTGGTTGATAGCATCATGAAGAGTAGTAATGTAAATCTTGTTCATTTCTTATCAGTATTGTCTTTGTCATCTCTATTGTTTTTGACGGCATCGGCATTAACAGACGAAAGAGACGAAACAAATTCAACAGTAACAGGCCACACAAATTCAAAAGATGGTATATATAGCTTACTTTCTAGTCCCATGTGCTGCTCTTTTTCTCGATGGTGAATGAGTCCATATTCTCTTTTAATTTGTTTCCTGTTTTAAATCATTTGCATAAGTGGAGGGGATACAGTTGTTACTAGATGAATATGTTAGAATTAAAAATGAATTTATTGTTTATTTACAAAAAAATATTTTGTTACAAAAATTATCTTGATGGGACC
>JAJJMC010009201.1:1268808-1384452 GCA_023531435.1 Papaver californicum | reverse complement strand
TGGTGTTTGGTTTGTTTCTTTGTTACAGGAATAACTTTTCTCCAACATAATCTACCAGTGAAGGCGATTGCATCGTTGGTAGCTGCTTTTTATGCACTTAGATCACATTCAACCGGTGATCCATGTCTTCCTACACCATTTTCATGGGTTGAGTGTAGCTCGGGCGATACCCCTCGAGTAACAGAAATGTATGGCAAAATCATCACACTTACCCCCCTCCCTGTGATATAGTCATTCTTATATATTGACCTAGTCAATGTGTGTGAAAATGATCCTAAATTTGAGCTATTTTACAGAAATCTCAACGGCTATACTTATACTTTAACTGGATCATATCTCCCAGACTTTAGTGCCATGGATGCACTTGAAAAAATGTGAGAAATAATTTGTGTATTTTGTGCATTACAAACACAGATATCTATTTGTTAATTTCCCAGAATTTTTTATTTTTTTTGTAATGGCTAATAATTTTTGGCAGAGACTTCACCGAAACTATCTTTTTGAGGATAGAATTTCCAGATTTTTTTGCCAACTTCCCTAAACTAAAAGTGTTGTAAGTTTTCCTTTTCATTCTCGTAGGAATTTTGAATGATTTTTTATTATAAATTTGATGGTTATAAATTATGGAATAATTTAGTATTTGGGCGGTAAATTTTGGTATGATTAATTTAGGCTTTGGACCGCACATTTAGTCATCGTTAAGTTAAGGTATTTCAGCGAAAAGCGAGATGAAATCCGGTATACCGGTAAACGGTATTTGATCGAAAATATCGGCCGGTATGGACAATACCGATTTGGCCGGCACGGTCGGTATTGACCGGTACAATCGTTATTTTTTATTTTTTTATTTAAAAATAATAATTTATTCTTGTTTTAGGATTTTTAATTGTTACTCAGATTTTTTATGATATTTTAGAATTATATATGCATATGATAATATCTATAATTAATCTAATGATCTTAAAATTATAATATCTTTGTTTAATTAGTACTTTAGACGATAAACTTTGAAGTTGTTCTTGTTTCTTTTGTTTTTCCAGTTTGAACTTTGTATGAAATCTATGGATCTATATATTTTGGATGAATACTAGTTTATCTTTTTAAACTTTGTGAAAAAATGTTTGTTATAACGCGTTAAAATGTATTTATAGTTATAAAATGTAAACTAGTATTTTTTTCATAAAATTATAGGTATAAAATATATGCAATGATATTCCACCGATATTTAAACCAAAATTTCCCCGGTATGCGTACCAGTGTATCATTCTCGACCGGTATAAACCGAAATCCGATACAACCTTGGTTGACACTCACAATTCATTCTCCTAGTTGACCCACTCTATTAACTCGTTTTAATTAGGTCCAAATCAGACAGACCATTTAAGGGATATAAATGTCTTTTACTAGGCAACTTAACTACCACCAAGGCACTAACCACTGTTACCTGATTTTTCAAAAAAAAAATCATGAAAAAAATCAAACAAAACCTATTTAATAAATTTCGAAAAAATCGGGCCCATTTTATAGAATATATTTTAAATGAAAGGTACTTTATTAAAAATCCCAAATTAAATTTCTAATGGAATGAGAAACATGTAATAACATTCATTCATGGAATGGCATACGTGTTACGTGCTAACGGTTCCATTTTTTCCATCATTTGACTCATAGTCCAGCAACCCTAACTCTACAACGCACTAATAATGTGCATCCCAAAGCCTAAAGCATACTAAAATCTAATAACCAAACGTTAACCAAACGTTATATATATTAACCTAAGAGGAAGGTAGTCAAATGAAAATTTGAAGGATTTTTAGAGAGTTCTCAGATATATTGTTAGTCAAAAGAGATTTTAAAAAAGTTTCCTAATCTCAGTTGTTAGTAGATAAAGAATTTTTTTAAGTCTTTTCAATTCTCTAAAACTCTATGATATTGGAATGGAATTTGTTAACCGTCACTTATATTTATTAGTCATGGATTTGTAGTTTTTAAAGACTTTGGAGGACTTTTGTAAGAAAATAAGCATGATAAAAATCTCTCATAAATATATGAGATTTTTGGAATACTTTGAAATTTGGGTCACTTTCTCATAAGCATGAAATTCACATACAAATCTTTCATTTATTTATTTTACAATGATCTATCTGTTTTACATTTAATGTATACTCATTCTCCTTCATTTTTATGTCATGGCCAATGTAGTTAATATCGGATTTCAGTTTGTATCGCTTGAGAGCGATACACTATTACACCTTTGTATCGGGGAGATTTCAGTTCCAAATATCGGTCCACACATTTTATAACTATAATTATTATATCAAAAGTTTTTTCCATATTGGACATATTAAGATATAAAACTAATACTCATTTTTTATAAAATACCACAAAAAACATGAGTAACAATTGGAAACCCTAGAACTAGGATAAGGAAATTCATTTTTTATTATTTTGGTTTTTTTGGATTTTTTTTTTGGATTTTTTTTTAAAATCCCCCACCCTAATTTCGGCCATATCGGTCATTTCGGCCATCTCGGTCAACTAACTTCGGGTCATCTCGGTCAAATACCGTATCGACGATATAACGTGTTTCGTCTCGAGTGAGTGGCGAAACCGGTATTATCGGGGAGATTTCCGCCATCTCGGCCGAAATCGACTACACTGGTCATGGCCAAGAGAAGAAAATATTGATAGAAAAAAAAAATAGGAAAAGAAAACACAAATGGTGTGATACATATACTAATTTTTTTTGACAATCGACACGTATTTTATGCTTTATTCATGGTACTTTTGTTAACTTTGTAACTTGCCTAGTAAAAAAGTTGATAGATATTTTGAATTTTTGATTAGATATTATATATTTTTTTATCTTTATAAATCACAAAAACTCTCTAAAACCATTAAATTTGTATTTATAAGTCACAAAGAATTTATGTAATACTCTTATAAAATCACTAGAAATCTCTAGGAGTCGCTCAATAAAAAATCTATAAAAATTTATAGAATTTTCATTTGACTACTTTCTGTTAGTTATGAAATATTTCCTCCATCCCTAATATAAAGGAGGAGAAGCGAAATTCTTTAGTCCCATTAGATAGGCGAAAAACCAATTCCAATGTGTTTTTTTATATATATGTACCGTTATTAAAGATATGGGTATCACCAAATTTAGTTAATGTTTATATTAGTTCCCTAGGATAATTACTCTACTAGTGAAATTATGTACTTCATGTTTGCCTTAGATTTACGAGAATCATAAATAGGGTTGACATCTTCCATATTTTCTAAATTTATTTATTTATATTGAGATGTGATAAGGATAAATGAGGAAGAAATTTAAATTTTTTAAAAAAAAAAAAAATCTTAATAAAAAAGAAACTCATTTATCCGGCTTTATATTAGGCTTTTCTCTTAAATATTTCTCATTCATTTATTATCTACAACCCAAAAAGTTTAAGTTAAAGTGAAAAAACCAAACAAGTCTTAAATCTTTACTAACAATCCAACTTAAATCATACTCCTTCTCCAAAATAAACTCTAACTTTTTTTAAGAATACTCTCAAAAATGAGGGGATACTCACGGTTATATGAGGCTGGATTTTAGCTAAGGGGGTATTTTTTAATAATAAAATATTTATATTTCCCTTACACTAATAAAAATAAAAAGAAAACCTAATTTGGTATTTCTTCTTCAACTGCCGACTCCTCTTCTTCCTTTCTTCTCCCCTTCTTCTTTTCTTCCATAACTTCTTTATTTCATCGTCAAAAATTTCTGGTATCAAAAGATTATTTTTTCTTTATATCTTTCTAGAGTGCTCGTGAGCATTTATCAAATGTATCATTTTTCTCATGTTTGTGGTAATGCTATTCTTGAGTTATTAATAGTGAATACAAAGACTGAACGATTGATAACGGACAAAATTCACAACGTGGAGGTGAGTCAATTCATGTTTTTAGTTGATTGATAATGGACACAAATTCACAATGTAAAGAGCTCAGTTCACCCTTGTCATCGCACTTTACAAATAACAATGTTATTGTCTTTAATGATGTTGGGTGGATCTGTGTTTTACGATCACTCAATGTTAACATCTAATGTGGGGGTGGGGGGAGTGGGGGGAGTGGGGGGAGTGACGATTCGCGTCTTCGTTTTAACATTTAATGCAGTTGGGTGGATCTATTTATTTTGATGGGACAATCGACATTGCCGAAAAATCTAAGCAATGCCGACTACACAAAAGTCGGTTTGTCGAGTAACACTAACCAATACCGACTGTACGGTCGACATGTTCGGAAAAAAAATTGAATGCCGACTGTAACCAAACCCTCTGCCTAATATCAAGGGACAATCGGTGTTGTTTTATATCTTCGACAATACCGACTTCTTAGAGCCGGTATTGCATTCATCTGAAAACAATGCCGACTGTGACACTGTAAATATAAAAAATCAAATCCCCTAAAATCATTCTTCTTCTTTTAGAACTAACACTTAAAAAGATAAAGAAGATAAAATCAAATTCTAAGTTTAATCTTAACAACACCTGGGGATACGCAAGGCTAATTTAGCCGTTATCAAAATTATTTGGATAAAAGATTCTTCAAATTACTTCATAATATTTTTATTTTTTATTTTTGAGTATCCCCAAATTTTTGAGAGTATTCTCCAATTAAGGGTTCTTTTTTAAATCCAAACTAAACTATGTTTCTTCAAATTGTTCTTTCACTATTATCACAAATTGAACATGATTAAACAACAAAATCACAAATTGAACAACTATAAATTCTTATTCTTACTAAATTAAACCTTAATTTTTTTTTTCTTTTCTCTGAAATGATGTTATTTTTTCTCAATCATAATCACATTAATATCGAGCATGCGAGGATATAGATTCTAATTATTCCCTTATAAAATCTCCACGATACCAATCAAAATGAAATTAACTGAAGTTTTGATTCTTTTCCTAAGAGCAATCTTTTAAAACTTTATAAATGTATCATATTATAAAAAAATAATTAAAATGATGTTTTTTTTTTCTCAATCATGATCACATTAAATATGATTATTATTCAAAATCATCGATTATGTCATAAATTTTACATCAATTTAATTATAAAAATTATGTAATTAACTAATTTTTATGTTGATTTAGGGATTTAATAATTTATCGGATTATATATAATAATTGTGTATAACTTTATGAGTTATATTAAATAATTATAAAAATATATTTGATTAGGTTAATCATTTATTTTATATGTGTTATTATAAAAAACATATGCTCTTATATTATGTCCCGATGGAGTAGTAATATTTTTTCTTAATATTTTCTTTGCAGGAATTTGCAGCGTGTACCATGGGTTGGGACAATACCTACATCATTAAAGAGAAGATCGGACAATAAAACGTTAAAATTGACGTAAGTGAGATTGAACTGAATTCATGTCACTATTAAATTAAATCTGTAAAGATTATTCAAGTCATCAAATTTGATTTGTATTTGTATATATATATTTTTTTAGGATATCACCATTGTGGAGAATAATGTGTTATTCTGATGAAGACGTATGCTCAAATAAGGCAGAGATGATAGGACCAGGAATAGGAGGAGATGGGAAAACATTTACCCCTAGTTTTAATCGAACGCCATCGAAAAAGAGTCGTAAAAAGAAATCGGTGCCAATTTTGGTCGGAATTATAACTTTTGCGATTTTCTGGGCTGTTGTTGGATTTCTCATTACCAAACATCGAAAAGAAAAAGGCTGCTGCAGCAGCAGGTTTAACACTCACAACTTTAGTCTACGTAATATTAGTCTTAACTTTGTAAACCCAAATTGTTGTTGAATTTCGGTCTAATATGCATGATTTATGTGTATGTACAGGGCAAATGAATGAGACCCCAGGGGCAGGAGTTCCCGTGAACACAAATACGATGAGTCCCAATCCATTACTGCCTGGAGTGAACTATCAAGGCCCTGGGATTGCGGGGGGAAACGTTATGCCTGATGATCATCGGGGAGTAAAGATTGCAGTTCAAGCTTGAATTGGAGTCAACTTGTTATTCCGGAATCTGCTTGAATTGAGTGCTTATATATTTGTGAAGTTTATTGATGAGGAAAAATGCCGTAGTTGTTAATAACATCTTAATGTTACGTAACTTACGTTGTGCATTTTACCATGTAGACAAAAGGATGGCAAATTTTCAGCAATAAATAATGTATATACCAAGTTTCGAGGGATGCCGTGAAATAAAGAATACAAACGAGTGGCAATAGGAATATACTAAAGAACCCAATTTCAAAAGAAAAAAAAAATATTAGGATGTAGCAGGAAAAGAAAATGCTGGCTATGGGGTTCGAACCCATGCGCACTTATGTGCAGAAGATCTTAAGTCTTCCCCCTTAACCACTCGGGCAAACCAGCTGTTACTAAAGTTAGTGAATCAATCATCCTAAAGCAAAATCTAGCATTGCAACCAATTATTGGTTTGAAATTGGTTAAGAAAATCTATCTTAACGTTCATTTTTTTTGTTTGAAAATTGATTGATTTATATTAAAAAAACCCGGTTAAATGAATTGGATTATCTTATTAAAGGTTGCACTTGTAATACCCCGATTCGAAATATAAGTAATGGTTTGTCATTTTCTAATATCGAGACCTTTTCAGCACAGTTGGCTCCAGAGTTTGCAAAAACTCTGCAGTTAAGCGTGCTCGGGCGGGAGTAATCTAGGGATGGGTGAACTTCTGGGAAGCTGCTGCTGGATAACCGCAGCGGTGCCCTTTAAAAACCTCACACTGCCGGATATCCGTATTGGTTAAGTAGGGACAATCTCGATGGAGGGTTGGGTCATTACAAATGGTATCAGAGCCGACGACGGATCCTTCCGAGGGTGAGAGAGTACGCTGGACGGAGTGTTCTAGGTATTGGTCTCATGGGTGGCAGGGAACGTCGGGAGTAATTCAGGGATGGGTGACCTCCTGGGAAGCTGCTGCCGGATAACCGCAGCGGTGCCCGTTAAAAATCCCACACCGAAAAAAATAAATCATTGAAGTAACTATTAAATGGGAAATGCTAGTTTCCCCGAATGTTTTCCCGAATAGGGGATCCAATGGTGCTCATCCAAACTCTCTATCATTGGGATGATAAAAGATGAAGGTGGACCATCCTTTTTGTCTCAGTCGGGAGAAAATTCGGGAAAGAATCTTCAGAGAAACTAGTATTTCCGCTTTTAAATGTTTTTTTCTTATTGATGGTATTTTTAAGTTTCATTAATCTGCTAATCTTTTTTCCCATTGCATCATATCTCTTTTAATCCGTTCACTGTTTTTACTCGTTTGAATGATGATTTATCAGTGGAGGCAATAGCGTTGTTATTCAATACTTTTCCTTTGCTTGGGGTATTATCACCTGGTGATCCTTGTCTTCCTGCACCATTTCCATGGGTTGAATGTAGCTCCGACGATACCCCCGAATAACAGCATTGTATGACAATATCTTTACTTATATTCTCTCTGTCATTTTTGGTTCGTCTAGTCATTCTTATTGATTTAGTCAAACATGAAAATACTTTTTGATCTTTGATGTGAATTTTGTTTTACAGAAATCTTGGCAGCTATGACTCAGTAGTTGGAACTCAACTCCCAGATTTTAGTGCCATGGATGCACTTGAAACCATGTGAGAAACCGAGTTTTGTATATTTATCTACGACCTCCGTCTCAAAACAATAGGTTTGTTTCATATATAAATTAAATATAAAACAAGTCTATTTTTTTTAAAGCTGAGGGAATATCTGTTGTTTTAATTAAACTCTTTCGGTAATGGTTAATAAATTTTTGCAGAGACTTAAGCAATGACTTCTTGGTACTAGACTTTCCTGATTTTCTTGCTGACTTCCCTAAATTGAAAGAGCTGTAAGTTTTCATTTTCCACCGCATTTTTTGTGCATGTGAACAATTAAACACACATGGGATGTCTGTAAAATTAAGAGATTAATTGCTTTCCATTTTGTAGGAATTTGGCGAATGTTCTTTTCAGTGGGACAATACCTACCTCATTAAGGGACAGATCAAAAAATAAAACGTTAAAGTTGACGTACGTGAAAACCATCATTCAACTAAATCATGTCACTGTTAATTGAATCGGTGAAGATTGTTCTAATTATTTCCCTTAAGATGAAATTAATTTGATTTGTTATGCGTTTTAGGTTGACAGGACTAGGGACAACCTTGTGTTTTTCTGAATACAGGGTCAGGAACAACCGGGGGAACATCAACGGGAAATGATGGATTGACAACTACTAGTTTTACTACGCCAACAAAAAGTCGTAAAAACAAGACGGTGCCAATTGCGCTTGGAACTGGAATTCCAATTTTTTTGATTCTCTGGGCTAATGTTGGTATTTCTGGCTATCAATCATCAAAAGAGAAAAACTGCTGCAGCAGCAGGTTTAAATACACAACTTTAATCTTATATTATTAGTCTAATTGTTCAATCCAAAATGATGGCTTCATTTTGATCTAATATGCAATGCATGATTCATGTGTATAGCGCAAATGAATGGGACCTCTGGGCTTGCAATGCCCATGTACGGAAATACTATGAGTCCCAATCCATTGCTGCCTGGAGTGAACTTTCTAGATATTGAGAGTGCGCAAAACTTTTTACCCGATGATCGAGCGGTAAACACCGACCAACAAAAGCATCCAACTGTTCAAGCTACTTGAATTAGAGCCTAAATTGAAGTCAACACTGGTGAATATTTTTTATGTACATTCGTCGTAATTAGTGTATTTATGATTCTTAATACCATAGAGCCATTGAATAAATCTTATGAATTGAGGTTGTGAGAGATTACGAGGAAAACATAAAAAGTCATTCTTTTTTATGCAAATTCCTCTGTTCTTAGTTTAACTTTTTTGACTCCCTCTAATGTGTACTAACTGCTAAGTCCTTTGTTCATATGAATATGAATCTCTATGGGGGTATTATTGCTTGTCTATTGAGATTGAGTTTGCCTCTTCAGTCTTCACTAGACGGATTTTCCTAGAGCTTTTTACTCACCTCTGCATATTTGTACCATGACCGCCAAGAGGGGTAGCATGGTATTCACTAGAGGTGTAAAATGTGTCGTACTAGCACATTTATGGCACAACACAACACGTTAAAATTCGAACACAACCCAACACAACATAACACGTGATCTCTTTTACAGACTCCCAAAATCTCAGATGGAAAACCAAATTTCTGTCTCTCAAAGTCAACAAAAAGAAGAGTTTAAATAGTTGTTGAAACAGCACATTTGGTGACAGTTGTAGTTCCTAATTGTTACAACGTTACTAATTCAAAACAGTTCTTAACAATCACCTTATTTAAATCTGCAACATTTTTAATCGTCGCCTATTTCGAATGGTCACATCTTAACCGTTAGATTACCCCTCTTTGATATGAAATAATTTACACCGTTAGATCATAGTTGTTAGATTTGATCTAAACCATTAAATTTTAACTGATCATATCAGATATAATGGTGACCGTCCAATTAAACTCTCATTGTATAATATCAAAGGCTCCAAGTGTTCCTGTTATGAGCGTGCGAAGTGTAAATTGCGCCCTTAGAAGCACCCTGTTGTATCCTAAACATCCATTTGGTTGCGGTGCAGTGCTTTGCGAGCACTAAGGTAACGGTGCACCTTAGCCTTGTATTCATCATAATTAAGCTAAGACTGAAAGGAAATGGGGGACCTTCTCGACCGCAGGGAGGGGGGCGATCTTCTAAGTTCACCTCAGTTCATCGTTACGATAGCTCAGGCTTCTGTTGCGGTCGGTTGGAAGTCCGCTAATATTATACCTATAGCTTATATATAAGAAAAACCTTCAAATTTTAAGCAATGTGATACTAAAGATTTATCTTATGTGTTTAACATAGCACGATTTCCATTCATAACGGAATCGCTGACTAATTTTTAATATATTTTTCTTGCTTAAAAAAAAAGACACATTCAAGCAAAATTCTCCTCATATTATGAACTCTAGCATCACGGAAAGCATGAATAGCCCCCACAATTAAAATATGAAACTAAAATGGATTAGCTAACCACAATAGATATGCTGGCTATGGGGTTCCAACCCGGAACCCATGCGCACTTATGTACAGAAGATCTTAAGTCTTCCCCCTTAAACTAAAATCGATATTAGTTAATCATAACATGATGATAATCATCAGGCTAATATCAGCAGGCTAATAGATGTAATCAATTGTTGGTTTTGATAGGGTCAAAAAATTTAACATCATTTAGTACATATATTACTTAGTCAGATTGTAAAAATTTGACTAATCAAGTTGTTCTTTTTCTGGAAAGAAATTTTCAAATACATACATATATATATATAGTAGTTTAAGTTATATATGCAAGTAGGAAAAAGATAAAAGAAAAAAGTCTTCAAACTCCTCGTCAAGCTAGAACAAAAAATAATGAAAACTTAATGCTGCCCTGGAATATGTTAACAGATCAGAATCATCAGATGGAATGTAGCATAAGTATTTGTTGTCAATGTGTTGTGAATTTAAGCAGGTCCATTATTGATCGATACAAGAAACTGAGACACAGATATGTACAATTGGCAGCATGGTATTGATCAGTATTTACAGGATTTGGACCATTAACCTCCAACAATTTCACAGAATTCTTCAAAGCTGTATTATTTTTTACAATTTGATTATCTTGACCATATATCCCTTGGAGTTTGAGCATATTAATAAGTTTACAAGTTGGAATTGTTCTACTAAAAAAAGGAAGTTCTACTCACGTCTAATACACAAATGGCGATGACTTTTGCCTTGGTTATTTGAAATGTAGTCTATATATACCATATCAATCTCAAGTAATAACGCCATCTCATCCTCTTCTTAATTGGTTCTAATCTTTTGCAGCTATAGCTTGCTTCATAATATCAATCATGAAGAATACTAAGCTCAATCTTGTTCATTTCATATCAGTATTGTCTTTCTCGCTTCTCATTTCATCAGTATCGGCACAAAAAACAAATCTTATTGATGGTAAAGAACTCATTGATAGATCTCGCATATTCCTTTTGTTTTACGGGTTTCTTTTTGAACAACTTATGATTTTCACTTTGTAAATGATTCATTCTGAATTTGTTTGAATAATGTTTCCACAGTTAAGGCGATATTGCTGATACAAGCTTCTTTTATTGGATTAAATACAACATTGGATGATCCATGCCTTCCTACACCATTTCCATGGGTTACTTGTAACTCGGATGCTGTCCCTAGAATAACAGCTCTGTAAGATAAATTATTTTCTTGTTCTCAATGGGATTTGTTATATGCGCAACCCATTAATCTCTGTACTGACATTTCTGGTTCGTCTTGTCAGTCATATTTTATTTTATTTTTTGAAGCATTTGTCAGTCATATTAACATAGTACTCAACCTATTTTCAGAAATTGTGGCAATAAAAACCTTATTGGACTCCTTGTCGATTTTAGCGCAATGGATGCACTTGAAATTATGTGAGTAATTAAATCCTAGTTCATATGTTTACTAATTTATTACTTCCTTAATTTACTTATCTATTTTTTTTTCTTCTTTTCGATAAGAAATTTTTGTGTTTGTTTGATGGTTAAATAAATTCTGCCCGCAGAGACTTCAGCAATAACCATCTGGCACAAGACTTTCCTGATTTTCTTGCAGATTTTCCTAAACTGAAAGAGTTGTAAGCTATTCTATCCCTAATGAAGATCAAATTATTTTTCTTTCAAATTTGTGTGTGAGATTTTCTTATAAGTAATCAGTTTATTTTTTTTATCTGTAGGAATTTGGCGAATAACAATTTATTTGGAACAGTTCCTACTTCATTACAAAAGAATAAAGACTTAAAGTTGGCGTAAGCATAAAAAAAAATTGTCAAGTTTTTTTTTTCAACTGAAATTCATATGTCATTTGATCGAGTCTCTAACTATTGACTTATATTTTTATCATCTTCAATCAATAAAATCATTATTGTTTATTTATTTTTACGCGTCAGGTTGACGGGAAACACCAAGCTATTGTGCTTTTCTGATGAAGCCACATGCAGCGCCACCGATTTAATAAGAGGAGTGAATACGGGAAGCCGTATAAACTCTTTACAAAGTATACTTGGAGGAGTAGTTTCAACTTTTGTGATGTTATGGGCTTTTGTTTAACATTTGGGATAATTATGTTTTGAATCTGCTGTATATTTCAACTGTCTGTGTGAGAAGAATTCAACAGCTGATTTAGTTCTGTTTGCTGTAAATTTTTAATTATCTTGAGTGGAATTCTGCTTGGAAATATATGGGGTGGAAAGGGAAAAAATATTTGTAGTCCATTTTATTTTCTCAATGTATCAAAAAACCCACAATTAAGATACTAGATATATAAAGTACAAAAAGTTATAGCTTTGAAAAGTTAAAATAAAAAAAAGTAAAAAAATCTCAAAACCAACTTTTTATTCATGTTGATTTTTTTCACCTTATCTACAGTCAAATATTTCACCTTATCTCTTGTTTATCACTTTTTATTTTACCTTATCTCTTGTTTTTATTTATTTTTTCATTCCAAGAAGCATTGTGAAAGATGGAGTTTTAGCACTTTATTATTATGATAGATACAGTTATCACGATTCAATGATGTGAATACTGTTGTTTTCCTTTTTTGATTATTGTGAAAGATGTAATTATCACCTTTGAAAATATCAGTTTACACCAAAAACATTATTTTATCTTTTTTAAACATGAAAAATATTGTTAAGAAGCTATAAAGGGATTACACGAGGGTACGTAGTATCTATAGTCTTCATAAACAAAATTGCTTAGAAAAGAAGGTGCAAAATGGTCCCAAATGGTAGTCGAGCATGTTCCTGATTGGCCTTGATCTATGGCATGGTTGGCGAGGGCTTCTGCTGTTTGGTTGTCTTCTCTGTAATTATGTTTGATGCTCCACAACAGAGAAAACAGAGTTTTATTATAAAGTAGAATACTGAATTACACACATTCTAGGCACAACGTGTGTATATATATAGGGCAAAGAAAAAACCCTAATTCGACTAAATACTGAGACATCCGCCGAGGGGCTCTGCCCCTCGGACTCCCCGTAGAGTTCCGGTCAACGACTGATTCAAGGCATATCAACAAATCTCCACCTTGACTTGAATCCTCCCAGCAACAGAAACAGATGCACCATGACAGTGCCAGAACCTTTCTCTGCCTCAGATGCCCCTAGAAAAGGGCTCAGACTACTGACTTGTGATATTGAGCAAGTCTAAGCAATGTTGGAACTTGCTCTCAGGAACTGGCTTGGTGAACATGTTATCAGTTGTCCCTACCTTCTTCACTTCAATTCTCTTTCATTTCTTAGAAAGTGATACCTGACATCAATGTGCTTCGTCTTCTCATGATGGACTTGATCCTTGGTTAATCATATTGCACTCAAGCTGTCACAATACACTATTGCCTGATCCTGATGTAGGCCTAGATCATTAACCAGCCCCTTTAACCAAATTCCCTCCTTAGCAGCTTCTGTCAAGGCCATATACTCTGCCTCTGTAGTAGACAAAGTAATTGTAGGTTGTAGAGTTTCCTTCCAGCTTACAACAGAACCTCCAAGAGTGAACACATAACCAGTCATAGATCTCCTACCGTCCACATCTCCAGCATAATCAGAATCTGAGAAACCAGCCACTAAACATCGAGTATCGTTCCCATAACAGAGACCGACATCTGAAGTACCTCTAAGATACCTGAAAATCATCTTAACAGCTTGCCAATGTTCCTTCCCAGGCTGAACCATAAACAACAAGAACATTCAGAACCTTGGAATCTTCAAATAGAGAAATCCATAAGATTATGCAAGAACTTCAATTGAGAATCTTTTGAACTAGGTGTTTGTCGGTTCTTTGTTCCTGGTTTAGGGGAGATAAAAGATTTTCTCTGAAGGGGGAATTGAGAAGGTTTTTAATGGTTTGACGATGGTAGTTTCGAATGTTGTTAGGATTGAGGTTTTATTGTAATAGTTGTAGTTGGTTGTTCTACTCGAAGTCGATTTCTTTTCCATGGATTTAGAAGTTTGAAGTTATGTGATTCTTTCAAATTTGAGATTCTGTGATTGTTCAATTTCTGTAATTTCAATCTGTGATATTAGTAGCAATGTTTGAGTGATGTATGATATGATGGGGTAAAAATTCATCTGATTTCATTGTTCAAAGTAAGTTTCATGGGATTCCGGGTAGAATTTCCAGTGAGAACTAGCCGTTACGAGACAGAGAGACTCACTACGGTAAAGAAAAGGGATTGTCGGAGAGAAATTAACGCATAGAGAGGAGAGAGGGTGGGAGAGATTAGAGAGTATATCCCGACACGGACCCAGGAAGGCTGAAAAGAAAAATCTGGCCCGGGCTAACAGCTTTAGTCAAACCTTTTTTTTTTTTAATTACGCTTATGGGTCTAGAGGGCTACCGGGGCTAAAGCCCAAGTTAGTCCTGTCCGCCCCTGAGTACATCTAACCTCAGGTAAATTGAGTTGAGAAACTCAAACCACGACCATCTTTGAGAAGAAAGAAAACGACAAAACCACCAAAATTGAGGATTATATCGAATCTTAATAAATAAAAATTAATGAATGAATTAAGGACTATTACGTTTGTTGTATGATAATGTTTCATTTTATAATGAGGTACCTTACTAGTATGATTTACTGTGTTTATGGATTTTTAACCTCATTTACATTGGTTCTGGACTTCCATCCATATCCCACTATTGTTTTATATAATTATATGTACTATTATATTATCCTTGTTATATAAGGATCTATAAGAATTATTTTAGTCCTATCCAATTTTGTTTCCAATTAGATAAGGGGATAAGGGGTGCCTAAAAAGGATAAAACTACTAAATTACCCTCACTAGTTAAAATTATATTTATATTCTTATCTTTAATACTTCTAACCTATCCCTATTTTCCTCAAAACCAATCAAAAATTAGTATCTTTTTCTTTTTCAAATCATTTTTTTTAAAAAAAAAATTGGGTTCAAGAACAAATAGGTATAAAGCACTCACATGATGGACGATTGTTCTTGATGTTTTTCATTAATGAAGAACATCGACGAAGAATCGGTAGATGTTTATGCCCTCGTAAGCCGATTCTAGGTTAATATTATTTCTTGACAAAGAATATGAGGAATCGACATATACGAGTGCTCATATCGACCGATTTTAAGAAATCACACTCTATAGTAGGTCGATATTGACATTCAATCAACCGATTGTTAAGAATAACTCAAAAACGATAGTTTTTTTCATAAGACATCTTTGCATGTAGTACTACAAGACATCCAAGGAAGTAAGACATCAAATGGAACTTGTCCAAATCAAGGAATTCTAAAATCCATCTTGTATAGAATGAAAATACGAGTTCAACGCAAAAAGAATGAGGTCATTCCGACGTTGGACGAAGGAGTTATGAGCAAAACAGTCAAAATAATGTCAAGTTTAGAATCGGTGGATAAGTGCATGAACATCCACCGATTCTGGGGAAAAAAATATCCAGAATTTTTTGAATTTGGGGTTTTCAGAATCGGCACACGTGGGGAACCTTATCCATCGATTCTGGGCAAAAGTTTATAAAAAAAACTATCGTTTTTGAGTTTTTTTTTAACAATCGGTCGATTTGAATGTCAATATCGACCGATTCTAGAGTGTGATTTCTTAAAATCGGTCAATACAAGCACTCATATACGCCGATTCCTCATGTTCTTCGTGAATGAAAAATATCAACTTAGAATCGGCTTACGAGGACATGAACATCCATCGATTCATGGTTGATGTTCTTACAAAAAAATCAAATTTCTCAAATTTTTTTTGTTTTGTTTATTCATTAATAGCAATTAATTTCACAAATAAAACAATTAATTCACAACTAACATGATTAATTAACACTAATTAAGTATATTGATTATTAACATAAATAGTTGGATAAGGGATTTTTGACTTTTTTTAATAACGACCCTATTTTAACTTTTAGTGTTAGGACTAAAATAATTTCCGTAGACCCCAATATAACCAGATTTATTATCTATATTTACTAGTAATAAAATAACGAAGTGTATAGCCCCTTTGATTTTTTTATAAACATTTCGAAGGATATCAGCATTTTAGTGTCTCTTTTTTCAAGATAGGTCTTTCGAGCAAAATTATTGTGAGGGTTAATTTTGTTGAGAAAATTAGGCTTTCATATAATTAAGAACCCTAGTTTTAGGTTAGGGAAACAATAAATCCAAGTCAACTAGAAAGTCGTTGAACAAAAAAAAAAGTTTTGGCAGTATGTCTAATACAGTGTTGTCTTCTCCTTTTTTGTTAGTATAAAAGAAATATATAATAATAATTCTTATATAAGATCTTTTTTTTGAGAATTTTAAACTTAGAGCTGCCAGATTGGTTTAGGGAATGCAACGGAAGTGCAAGTTAATTTCCAAGTCTTTGTAGATGCTTATGCTATAAATGAGTTTGGCAGAAAAAAATTTGATGCTGAGACACCTCAAAACAAAATAACATATAAATATTAATGTTTGAGTGGTGAGAAGGGAATCCTATTTTTTGAAAAGGGAAATCCTAAATCCACCATCTTATGGATTTTGGATTCCCCCGTTTCAAAGGAACTTAAAAACTAGAAAAAATATATTTTATTTATTGTGATTTCTAAAAACAAATGTTGAATCATATTCTAAGAAATATGATTCCATACCCCCTAAACAAACATGCGATGAACTTTTCTAATAGGATGATATACTATAAATGCTCCGAAATCATAAACTTGGATACTTGAGAGCTAACTAAACATCCTTCGAGTTTCTCACTTTGTGATCAACAAGTGGCCTAAAAGATACTAGATGACCCCTTTTATAATAGGAGGTCGGCGAAGAACCTAAATTGGATCAATTAGAGTGAAATTATAGTGAAATTGGAGAGAATTGCAATGGAATTGTAGGATTATTAAAAAAAATGAAAAGAAATCTGATCAAGTTTGAATCAAATTGAAAAAATTAGAAATTTTAATTTTTTTAATTGAGACGATTGCATTAAACTAAAAGATTATTATAAAAATTTGATACCTCAATTGTAATAAACCGAAAGTAATTTGTAAATTTTTGATGAAAAATCGATTGGATTTGATGTAAATGTGATAAAATAACAAAATTGATTTTGAGAAGACAGAAAACATTACCTTCGCAAAACATGTAAGTCACACTATACTAGATGACTGTTGCATTAGTACATAGGGGCCAATCGAAATTTCGAAAAATTTTGATCGGAATCAATTTTAACCAATATCCTTTATTTTGCCATGAAATATAAATTAGTAACATATATAACCAGTCCTAACTGTTTGCTCTATATCACGGTTTGTTTACATCACACGTTTTCAATTTTGTTCTAATTTGAAGCAATTGAAGGTGAAATTGATTGAATTCATTCGATTTGATGAAGTTTAAATATAATTGGGGATCCTAAATCTTTGATTATCAAATAAATTTTGGAAAAACATGACCAGATTCGATCCAATTTGATCAAATTGAATAAAATTATAAAAATTAGATTATACCACGGTTTTTTCATGTTTTTGTTTTCGAAGTAATTGACGACCAATTCGAGTTTTGACCGAACTGATGAAGTTTAGCAACAGTTAGGGTTATAAATCTCTGATTATCAAATCAATTTTAGAAAAAAAAAATGACCAATTCCAATTCAATTAAAAAAAACGTGGCGTGACCCATTTTCATTTCCCCTTTCAGTCGGCTCATACTAGAGTTTTTTTTTCTTCCTACTACCCGACGCCAATACTCGTACAAGTAGATCACTTCAGCTACACAATCTCTATAATTATAACATAATCATGAGACCCGGCAAGACCAAATTTAAAAGAGGAGATATATACTGGATGGCCATCTTAATGGCTTTATAGGTAGCAAGCCAAGTATTGATTAGCTCAAGTACTTCTCCAACTTCTCCATTTCTTCTGGACTTCCAATGAAAAGAGGAGCCCGTTGATGAATCTGCATATGCGGACAAGTAATAAGTATCATGATTATTTTTCTGCTCACTGATCAAATTGCTAGCTAATTTACAAGTATAAATCTTAAACTATTAATGATCTGTGCTAGCTAGTAATTGTAATACCTCATCCGGTTTGATATCAAGTATTCTGCGATGACCGTCAGACGCCTTTCCTCCGGCTTGTTCAACCAAATAGCTCATGGGTGCGCATTCATACAAGAGCCTCAGGTTTCCCTCCTTCCTCTTTATGTTGCCTGGGTTACCATATATCCCGCCGCAGAGCAGCATTCGATGAATTTCACCAACAAGGCACCCAATATACCTGCCAGCATATTGCTTTTTGTTTGTGTCCTTGATATCATCTATGTACTTCTTCAGTTTATCATCCCACAGCTCGTAATTAGCTTCATTGAATGAGTATATTTTTCCAGACTTTGGCATCTGAATGTTCTTATGCGTCAGTACAAACTCGCCGTACATTGGGTCCAATGTGAACGAGAAAACTCCGTTCCCAATCGAGAGCACAAAGACCACCATAGTTGAATACATGCAGTAACCAGCTGCCAGAAGATTGCTGCCTGGTTGACACGCACTCACCACACACTTCTGTTCATTTTTCCCCAGCTTCAGAGATAGATCATCGACAAGATTAGGATTCGTAGAGTCGTCGTCGTCATCGTCATAATCGACAAGGCACGGCTCTTGATCATCAGGACTGTAAATTCCGAAGATCGAACCAGTGGTTAAACCGGTATCAATGTTGGAGGAACCATCGATAGGGTCAAAGACAACAGTATAGTTACCAGAGTAAGTTTCTTCAATTGCAATTGGGACATCTTCTTCCTCGGAGGCTATGATACCGGTACGTCCACTAGATCTCAAGCAGTTACAGAACACCTGGTTGGCAATGAAGTCAAGCTTGCGCTGGTCTTCACCTTGGATGTTGATATATCCCTGAGAACCAGTGAGGTTGGATAAGGTTGCTCGCTGAAGGAGGGAAGCGATCTGCTTGCAAGCAAGGGAAATGCTGGAGAGGACAATTGCAAGCTCGGAATCGATGTTTCCTTGTCGTTCTTGATTCAACAACCAGGTAGTTAGAGTTTCAATTTCGAATGCATTACTAGTTCCCTTTCTGTCTTGCTGCTTGTTACTGATATGGCTAGTCTCCGACCCCTGATTCACTGATGCTGCTATACATCCACATTGGAATCTGCTCCTTTTGTTGAGGTAATAGTAATGGTTATTGCAGGTATTACTAATGCCGTTGCTAGTAAAGAAACCAATTTGCGGCTGCTGAAGCTGTGATGAAGATGATGATGATAATGCTATTGGGGTTGCTCCAGTACTCATTATCATCATCATTATCTTTCTTTTGGTTAATTTTCAAAAGTTTTTAAGGCTGGTGGTGAAGATAGATGGTGGTAGGTCCTTTACTTATCCTCTACTGTGATCTCTAACTTTACCGAATGAATGGACACAGTTGAGTACGTCGGCTTATCAGTAAAATAAGAAATTCATATGTTTTCTTAGATGAACATATCGGTTTGCGATTACTAGTTACGTTGCATACATGGCGCAGATTGTTTTGTAGATAGAACAGAAGTACGTAGTTTTTGTATTAGCATGTCTTGATTTATCTCAAATGTGTGGATCTGTTGGGTAACCGATCTTAGTATAATTCTGATACCAGTTACAAAACAAACATTTCATACATGTGAAAATGGAGAGCAAAAATAAATAAATTTTCAGAAATGAATTTGCGAATGAAGGCCAGTTATTAGACATATCATTTATTAACTGGATAACTTATGATGACGTTGACGATGCTTTGATCATTTCTCTATGATCATTCAGCAGCCAAGTACCTCTCCAATTTATCCACCTCGTCCACGCTTCCAATGTACAGAGGAACACGCTGATGAATCTGCAAAAAAAAAATGTATGCATAATCAGATGAGAACTGAAAATAAAAAGTGATACATGGAGGTAGCTAGAATTACATGTCTCAAAAGTATGCACTCACTTCTGTTGGTTGGATATCGAGAACTCTCTGGTGGCCGTCAGAACCTTTGCCTCCAGCTTGTTCAGCCAAGTAGCTCATAGGAGCACACTCGTACAAGAGCCTGAGCTTCCCATTCTTGCTTATACTGTCTCTTGGGTAACCATATATCCCTCCGTAAAGCAATGTCCTATGGAAATCACCTACAAGACTACCAATGTAACGCGCTGAATATGGCTTTGGATCCGGGATTTTGAGATCATCTATGTACTTCTTTAGCTTGTCGTCCCACATTTGGTAGTTTCCTTCATTGAAAGAGTAGATCTTTCTGGATTTGGGGATCTGCACTTTCTCTTGAGTCAAGACAAACTCTCCGTACATGGGATCCAACGTGAAGGAGTAAACACCTTTCCCTACGGATAACACAAAAATCACGGAGCTTGAGTACATGCAGTATCCTGCCGCCAGCAGGTTGTTCCCTGGTTGGCATACGCTCACTATGCACTTCTGTTTCTCTTGGTCCAGCTGCATTGTTGGATTTAGCTATGAAATTAGTTTCATCATCTTCTCAGATGGAATGTTAAATTTCTATTTGCTGGCTGTATATAAAGTTTAGCTAGATGATTAACTTAAACGAACGTGTTTACATATACGTACAGGGGATACATCATCGTTGAAATCAGCAAGACAATCATCGTTGGGATGGTATATCCCAAAGATGGATCCAGTTGATACAGCAGCGTCGATGTTGGACGAGCCGTCAAGGGGATCAAATACGACAATGTAGTTCCCTGAGTAACTCTCTTCCACTGCAACAGGTACATCCTCTTCCTCTGAAGCTATAATCCCTGTTCTTCCACTTGATCTCAAACAGCTTGAGAACACCTAATTAAACCACATTCATGCATCTATGTAAGAAATTATACATGCTACATGACAGTAATGCAATGCACACAAAGGAATTGGATATCTAATGGTGTGCAGTATAAGCAATACTAATTTTCTACAAAATTTCACAATTGGATTTAGTAGAATACCTCATTGGAGATAACGTCGAGCTTCTTCTGGTCTTCGCCTTGAATGTTAACGGCACCTTGACCTCCAGTGAGGTTAGAAATGCTGGCTCTCTGTACCAAAGAAGCAATCTGTTTACAAGCCATGGAAATACTAGACAGCACAATGGTAAGTTCCGCATCAATATTCCCAGACTTCTCTTGCTTCAATAACCAACTTGTTAAAGTCTGAATATCATACTTGTTCCTTTTTGTGGTTGCAGTTGCAGTCTCAGATGCTGCTGTGCCAACTGCGGCACACCTGACTCCTCCATTAAGTAAGATGGAAGAGTCATTAGTAAGTGATTTCCTGCTGATTGGGGTGGTCAACTGCTTAGAGACGTCAAGCGCAGAGGATGATGCATATGAGGATGAGGAGCGGTAGGAGGGATGATGAGCAGAGGTAGTGCTAGAGAATAGAAGCTGATGAGAAGCTGCTGTTGCTGCAATTGATCCAACCATAGCTAATTACCTCTGAATTGAATCACTGTTTTTGGTAGCTCCTCTTAAAATCAGTTGAATCAGAGTTTGTGTTTTGAGTTAAAGAAGGAAAAGATTGGCTTACTGTCATGTGAGGCTAGTAAGAGTTTTGAATTTTGGTCCCACTTATCATCTCCTTTCTTTCACTTGTGTCCCTATGACTTACACTTTGGGTCTCACTAACGGTCTGAATCTGATTTGGACCGAATCAATAATTTTTTTTTATTTTTCTGAGATTCTGTTTGAGATCCGACTCGGCTTATATATTTAACTCGAAACTATTTGAATTATGTATCATTTTGTATCTTGGACATAAATCTGATTTGAATAGATTTTTTCTATAACTCTATCCATTATTAAGTCAGATGCAATGAATCAGATTTAGATGTAATAAGTTAGATTGAGATGAGTCA
This sequence comes from Papaver californicum, assembly GCA_023531435.1. NCBI lineage: Eukaryota > Viridiplantae > Streptophyta > Magnoliopsida > Ranunculales > Papaveraceae > Papaver > Papaver californicum. Next base: position 1,362,420 of record JAJJMC010009201.1, on the reverse strand, counting down.
GATCCACACGAGTTAGGAAAAAACAAACAACCAATTATCTATTTTTACTTCTTAACTGAAGGGTATACTGGTAATTTCGTCAGCTGTGGTTCTTTTTACTTTCTAGAAACAGAATACAGCGGCAGTGAGTTGACTTTTACCTAATTTCAGTTTCCTCTTCATCAACAGTGACTCTGCATTTTTCATACATTTTTTATTTTTGTTTTTGAAATTGATAGAAGAAGAAAGCATAGATTATGAAGGAAGAAGAGGAGAAGGTAGGCGAGTTGGGGTTACAAAGAGGTGGTGGTGGTGGTGGTGGTGGTGGTGATGGTGAAACCCTAGAAGTAATGGCAGTGAAAGATGAGATAGATACTACCAACAACAACACCAACGAGAGCAGCAGCAGTAGAAGTAAAAGTAGTAGTATGGTGAGAAAGACAAGAGTGAAAGGAACATGGTCACCAGAAGAAGACGAGTTGTTGACCCAACTAGTCACTAAATTTGGTGCAAGGAATTGGAATCTCATTTCTGATGGAATCCCAGGTCGTTCTGGTAAATCTTGTAGACTCCGTTGGTGTAATCAACTTGATCCTTTCCTCAAACGAAAACCCTTTACTGGTATAATGCCCTTCTCTTTATTATTATTAGGGATTTCATTTTCTTCACATATTCTGACTCATGTTGACTGATTTTGACCTGTATTCACATTATTTATTATCTGCTGATCCCTGTGTTTTTATAGAGGAAGAGGATGCATTAATTATTGAAGCGCACGCTGTTCATGGAAACAGATGGGCAGCAATTGCAAGGTTGTTACCAGGGAGAACAGACAATGCTATCAAGAATCATTGGAATTCAACACTAAGACGGAGATGTATTGAATTCGATCCCCCCAATGGTACTGATACTACTGGTGCCGCTGCTGCTTTCGTTGAAATCCTGGGAGACAATCCCATGAGCCTTGATAAAACCAAGGTATTGTCGGAAAAAACTTTATCATGTGAACCGGAAATGAATTGTGAACCTGATGCGAATTGTGGACCTGATGCCAAAGGAAATGATGTTGTTAACTCTCATGAGAATCAATCAAACCAATGTGAAGAAAACTACAAGGAGGGGTATCATTGCCGCGGTAATGAAGCAAAGGAAAAACCGACACTCTTCTGTCCGGCAGCTCGTGTTTGTGCATTTAACCTCTATAATCATCCGGATGAGTCCACGGGCGGCTATGTTTTGCCAACAATGGTTCCAATGCTGCATGGACCTCTGGTTCAACCTTGTAAACCACCTTATGTAGGACAATGCCAGCTGCTTGGAGGTGTTCGTGGGGAAGGGCGAGTGCCTTCTCAATGTGGGCATGGTTGTTGCACTGGTGCTCAAAGTTTTGGGGATGATGGGAGGAGTTCTTTATTGGGGCCAGAGTTTGTTGAGTTTGTGGAACCCCCACCTTTCTCAAGTCATGAATTGGTGTCCATAGCAACAGAATTGAGCAATGTTGCTTGGTGTAAGAGTGGGTTAGGTGTTGGGATTGACCATAGGGGAATATTGAATGATAATGCAGAGCAGCAGGTGATTTATCATTGAGAATCACCAACAATAGACACACCGCGTTGGAGGAGGGCGTGTTCCTCTTGAGAGGCGCAGCAGTAAGAACCACAGTAGGAACTCATTTCAAGATAAGCAACAACAGGGACATAGAAACAGAATTTGTACAGGGTTTATTTTCTTTTGTTTCTTTAACTCTTCTTGTATCTATGTTTGCTCGGTTTTAACTTTTTCATTCCTCAAGTATAGTAGCATATGATTAGCAATATCTATGTTTAGAGTTTCAAAAAGAAATGATATATAATATAACACCATATCCATTTGGTTCTCGGCTTAATCTTGTCTTTAAAGTATATGTACATTGGTCATCGGTGCTTCAAATACTTCTAAAGTTTTCTTTACTGTAAACCTCAAGAAAATGACTCTGAAGCTTCTAGCAGAGTGAAATCAGATGCAGAATTAGATGTAACTTTGCATTTTTGGTGGGACATACAGTTGGTTTTGATTTCTTAGTTTGTTCATTCATTTCAGCTAACCGTCCTCATTTTTGGCCACTTTTGCGTCTTTTAACTTTCAGGAGGAGATTTGGGGGGGGAATTTGCAGGAGAAGTAGTTGCAGCATCAAGCAGATGAAGAATATTAAAAGCAGTTGAGGAATATCCAAAATGAAACCAACCCAAACTACATTTCAGCAACACACAAAGATTGTGAACTTCCTATCATCCAAGTACATATATTGGCACTTTTATATTATGAAATGATATTTACCCAAAGTTTGCACTCAAACAAAATTTCTCTTAGTTTTCAATGATACTACTATTCCATCCATCGATTTATCTTCTTCCCAATATACTTGTTATATCCCTCTCTGTCACTCTTAATTGCAATTAGTCCAGTCATGTTCAGAACCTCCCTACTCTAGAAAGCCCGAGTGGTTACTTCACCCTTATAGCCATCTAACTTTTTGAATGGGGCTTCATCAAGGCGACGAAGGAGGAAGACAGCCGGAAGCGAAAGCAGGAGCAGAAATAAAGTCAGCATGTGGTCCACATGTGCTAATTTTTCCATTACCCGTACAAGGCCATGTTAACTCCATGCTCAAGTTAGCAGAGCTCCTTTGCTTATCTGCAGGCAGTCGAATAAAACAAGTCACCTTCCTCAACTCGGATTACAACCACCATCGTCTCCTCCGCTTCACTGATGTCCAAACCCGCTTTGCTCGCTTCCCTGGTTTCAGGTTCGAGACCATTTCCGATGGGCTTCCTGCTGATCACCCCCGCTCGGGCGACCTCCTCAATGAGATGTTTGATTCCATCAAAGCAGTAACTAAACCACTTCTTCGAAAAATGTTAATCTCCTCGTCATCAACATCCGGTTCATACACACCAGTGACATGTATAATAGTAGACGGAATTATGAGTACATTCACAATGGATGTTGCAGATGAGCTTGGGATTCCTGTTATTTCTTTTCGTACAATCAGTGCTTGTTGTTTCTGGGCTTATTTTTGTATTCCACAACTCATTTCAGCTGGGGAACTGCCATTCAGGTTCAATGATATTGAAGATGATGATAACTACATGGACGGCAGAGTAACGTCCTTGCCAGGTATGGAAAGCTTTTTACGCCGTCGAGATCTCCCAAGTTTCTGTCGAGCCAAAGATCTTTCTGATCCGCTTCTCCAATGCGTCATAACAGAAACCTGCAACACCATTTCTCGAGCATCCGCCCTCATACTCAACACCTTTGAAGAACTCGAAGGTCCCATCCTCTCTCATATTCGCGCTCACTGTCCTGGATCGACAAAAGTCTACTCTATAGGACCTCTTCATGCTCATCTCAAGGCTCGACAACACCAACAACGAGAAAGATTGTCTGATCAAGCAGATGAAAGTAAATACGCAACTTCTACTTCAAGAGCGACGACAAAGACAAATAGTCTTTGGGAGGAAGATCGGAGCTGCATGACGTGGCTGGATTCGAAGCCGTTAAGATCAGTAGTTTATGTTAGCTTTGGAAGTTTAGCTGTACTGAGCAGAAAGGAGATGCTGGAATTTTGGCATGGTCTGGTAAACTGTGGGAAGTATTTCTTGTGGGTTATACGTCCTGATTCCATCAAAAAGGCAGTGGTGTCAGAAATACCTAATAGTACTACCTCGACTGATGATGATCAAACTGATCAAATTGACCCGATATTAAGATTTATGAATAATATTGTGGACCCAGGTGATGGTGACAATAAGTTGCTAATGGAGGGAACACGGGCAAGAGGTTTTGTTGTAGGATGGGTTCCACAAGAGGAGGTGCTGGCTCACCCTGCAGTGGGGGGGTTTCTGACCCACAGCGGATGGAACTCGACGCTGGAGAGTATTGTGGAGGGTGTTCCCATGATATGTTGGCCATACTTTGCAGACCAGCAGATTAACAGCAGGTTTGTGAGTGAGGTGTGGAAAGTTGGTCTGGACATGAAGGATAGATGTGAAAGACGATTTGTGGAGAGTATGGTGAACAATCTGATGACAACAATGGAAGTTCATCAGAAATTACTCCAAAGAGAGGACACTGGTGACAGTGAGTTAAGTTTCTTAGGTAGAAGGGTCGATGAGTTTGCAGATTTGGCAAGAAGCTCCATTGGGGAAGGGGGCTCGTCTTACATGAATTTTGATTGTTTAATCGACCAAATAGTTAGAACTGCATCTGTCCATTCCAGCAGTAGGAATTGAATCAGTCGCTTTCTCTATCCTTGGTGATGGTGGTGGTTAAAATTTCAGTCATAGAATTTGAAATTCTTCCTGAGTTTATGCTACCAACAAGTTCTGCAGTGTAAAATTGTAACTTAGTTATCATCTTTTTCGACCTTGTTTGAGAAGTCAGAGTTCCGTCTATAGAGATTGGTGGCACTGTCCGACAAGTTCTGAGTTTAATAAGAAATCACACAGATTCGACACATGACAATGGTTCTCATAAGCTTGTCAGTTAAATTTAAGTTTAATGTAAATATAACGGCAACAATTTCTATCTGTGACAGTGTCAGTTAGCCTGCTCGAGTCATTGAACTACTAGTATCTTATTAGAAAGACATGATAAGATCGATCAATTTCTCAATGGACTCGTACGATGAACCTCCTTTCTTTAAGCAATTATCAGCCTTCTGTTTCAGATCTCGTACCCTCACCATCATTGCCTCGTGATCGTGCTCAATAATATCTCCATCAATATCAGCATCCCTCATTAGTGTTTTGACAGCTCTTTCTACATCTCCCCTTTCTAGTGAACGCCGTCCGTCATCAAATTGAAATCCAACCTTCCATACATCACTTACATATCTGGCATTCACCAGCTGGTCTGTAAAACATGGCCGACATAGCCCTTCACAGACACTCTCCAATGTCGAATTCCACCCATTGTGAGTCCAAAATCCTCCCACAGCTGGATGGGAAAGGACTTATTCTTGAGGTGCCCATTTCACTAGGCATCCCCTGTTTCCAGTACTTTTTATCATCTCTTGGAACCATACATCCAGTAAGAGATGCTCGACAGTGCTGCTGCTGCGAACTAATCCAGGCCGTACCACCCACAAAAAAGGATGCCCACTGTTGACAAATCCCCAAGCTGTCTCGACTAGCTCAGTCTCTTCCATATCAGCTAAGCTTCCGAAGCTTACGTAGATAACCGACTTAGGGGCTTGCTCGTCTAGCCAGGGCATGCAACTCTGGTCTTCTGTGAATGTGCTACTAGAAGATGCTGGAGACCATTTGTGAAAAGGGCCAATGGGGAAGATAGGGACTCCTCTGAAATCTTGACGTATAGTGTCCAAAGCTAGATGTTTGAGGGATTCGAATGAGTTGAAAATGAGTCCGGAAGAGGATTTTGTTCTCTCAATCATTTGAATCACCAATTCATACAATAGCTCTGGGTCTTTTATTTTGATCGTGGGAAGGTCTTTCACTCTGAGGGGTGGAAGTTCCGGCACCGGTTTCTCCAATCCAGAATCTGATAATATTTTTATGACTATACTAACAATATTACAAAAAGAATTATAAATCAAAGACAGAATCAGAAGTGCCTGTACCTTGAATAGGAAGGTAATTCTTTTGAAGAAGAAGCGGATACGCCGCAAAAACAACAAAGGAGGTAGGGCTGCTAGTCCTTAAAACGATCCTTGGGATTTGAAGATTGTCGGCAACATCTTGAGCAAAGTGCATGAGCGCATCTGTAATGATGCAAGCGATACTATCACCATCTTTGTCAGTACTATTAACTTTATCGTTGTCAGTGTGGGATTGTGACTGTTGGGGCGCAATAATCAAAAATAAAGAAAAATCAAATAAATAAAAGTTATTGATACATAGTTTTTTAATGGAAGTGATTTGTCGAAACGGATGGGTTCCTAGTATTTCCGTAATATGCAGTAAAATTTTAGAAAAACAGAGTGAGTCACGTGTTTAACATGCTGTCCTTAAGACATTAGCGTCCGACTACACTCAAGAGTGATGTTATAGTCTCCACAAGGCGGATATTTTCAGGATAAAACACTCTACTACACCTACTACTAGCATATGTAGTAGATGCTCAACTTGAGCTTGGCAACTTCGAAAATACCCTTAGGAAAATCTCGAAAATTTGAGAAAGATAATAAAAAGTTATTATTCATGTGGTCTCTCTAAAAATATGGAGAAACTTTTTTTTTTCCTTTTTTATTATATATCAAAACAGGTTGAGAAAAGCTTGTTTATATAATAACATAGTAGAACTTAAGAAGAGGGATTTCTCATATGTGGGACTAATAAGTTTATATAGTCTCTTAAAACAACTTAAAATTGAAAACTTCCCGATGTGGGACTAATAGTGTTTTTATTCACAAAAGAAAATAATATTTTATTTATTTTCCTAAAACCATAAAATTTATATTTTATATATTGTTTTCCAACAATCCCCCACATGAATGAAAAACTTCAGTAAAACATGAAAAACACATATAGATCTTGGTAAATCAACACCCCAATTCCACGATCGTGCGTGTTGAAGCCATACTAGCCATTCCAACGTCCTCTCCTTCACACAAAAGTGCGTTGACCCTAGGTCATACTATTGATTGCATAAATCATAATACTATAGAGAGTTTTCATCTTTAGTTTCTCATATATAGTGGGACTAAAGGTTCTGTTCACTAAAGTAAAAATTAGCCAGCGATCCCTTAGTGACCCTTAGGTCCTAAGTATCAGTAATACCAAGACCATAAAAAATACCAACATAAAACTCATTTTCTTAAAATGAATTCAATCTCGATAAAAAACGAGAATCACATAAAACGCAGGAAATACCATTTAGGCAGAGGTGTCCATGAGGTCTTGAACCTTTGCTTAGTGAAAGATTTGCTAGAGACAGTGAACGCGATGTCTTGAACTGCTAGCCTTTGGTGTAATTCGCGATAACAACCACACATGATATCTTCAAGGTTGCTGCCAAGCTCGTGTCGTTGTGCTCATTTTGGCTCTGAGCAAATATCCCGTTTCTCATAATGCTCTAGAGAATCAGCTCATATTCTCATAGGAAACAGCCCACTTCCTCATTCAGATAGGTGAGTTCTATCAAGAGTGTTACTGCTACACCCCACTTCAATCTTAAATTTAAACTATAGAACTCATTAAGACTTCTTAAAATTCATCCTTCACATGCAGTCACATTATCACAACAATGCACCATGGGGAGGGACAAAGAATGTAATTCTCTTGATAGTGTGATGTGATTTTATATAGTGGTAAAAAGAGGTTCGATTCTCGAACTTGTGAAGGTAATGATTTTAGAAAATATTAGACTTAACCTAAACTAATAAAAATCAGGAAAATACACTAGAGATGATTTTTAGAAGATATGGGAAAAACCAGGAATCAGGATTCAGTTATTTCTAACAATTCATGTGATTAATCATGTAATTCTTTTTAACAATTTAATTCAAGTTCGCCAAAAATATGTTTCCTAAAAGAATAATTGTAAATCCTAAGCATGAGACATCAAGAGTAATTAACTAAGCATGACCCATCAAAAGAGAACACAACTATTTAATAAAAACCATTTTTTCTAATTTAAATCCATGCAAATAATAATAAAAGAATTATAAATAATTATTAGAAAATAATTAAATCACATAAAGTTGAGAAAAATACCTTATCCATCATCCCAGTAAATAAACTTACCCCATGGTGAAGAAAACTTGCTCAAAAGTTGATTTCATTGCTCAAAATATTGATTACAAGGTTTAAGTATAGTGCAACAGCTGAACAGATACGTATATAAGTGTCACAGAACAGGGTTCAGCTGTTACAAAGAGCTTTAAGCAACAGAACCTTCAAAACTTAACGCAACAGGAGCAGAGCTGCAACAGTGGAACAGCAACACTTATAAATGTTACTGAGTCGTCTTCTTCGGTGATGGTGGATGAAGAACACGCCGGCCGGAGCACCAGCAGGTCACCGGCGGCACCGGAACTTCACCGGATTTTCTCTGAATTGCTCCCTAGGCTTCTGTCCCTCTTTTTCTTCGATTCTTTTGGTATTTATAGACTTCACAAACCCTAGAGAGAGTTCTAAACCTAATAGAACTCTCTCTAATCACTCCAATTCTTCAATCCCAATCCAAACAGGAACCGAGTCCTGATTCCCGCCAGAAATGGGTTTCTCGAGCTGATTTCACGGGATTTCTTGATGTCTTTCGATTTCTTCCAACTCTAATTGCAATGGGTCATCTTCAATTGCCGAAAACAACCCAAAAATCGCAACCAAATCCATTCCTGTTTGAAACAGGACTTTCCCGATGAGTTGGATCGGCCGATCCTGGGTTAACTCGCTGGCTCGCTGGGTTGACCCGCTGGCTTGCTGGGTTGACCCGATCCAGCTCAGCCCGATCCAAGGGTGCCCCAATCCAAAGTGTGGGTGCCTTGATCCATTTTCCCGGGTGCTTTGAACACTTTTTGAGCCAATTTTTCCACAAATCTTTATTCTTCTATGTACCTACAAAAGCATAAAAACACGTAATAGACACACAATCGAATACTAACTCACTAGAAATTAAGGTGCAATTTAGACACTAAAATGTGTCTATCATAGTGCATACCTTTAATCACCACAAATTAGTTGTCTTATTAAACATTGATCTTGGGATCTCCAGTCACTAAGGTTGAGTGTCCTTCATGACAATTTTATTTCTTGAGCTTAAGTCCCATCCCCCTCGATGCAATAACAAACTATCTCTCTAGATTATCCTTTCGTCAAAGGATCCACTGATTTTTCTCTTGACTTCACTAAGTCTACAAAAATCACTTCATTAGAGAGTAGTTGTCTTACCGAATTAGCCTTCTCCGAGTTTGTCTAGACTTTTCCATTGCGCATTTACTTTAGACTCACATATTCAATTGAGCTTCAGCAGTGGTGGCCACAGGCTTCGGTCACAGATGAATACCCAACAAAAGGGTTTTATCAATTCAGCTTCCTCTTATGCTTTAATTTAAGCAAACGGACTCTGATTTCATCTCATTCGAGTTCCTCAATGCAATATGTATCATGCACATACACAATTTAAAATGTACCTCAGGTACTGCAAATTTCTGATCAGATCATCCCACTAATTCTTCTGGATAACAAGTGTATTTTGTACACCTAATTCACTGCATATTTACAACATACATTAAACGCATCGAGTTTGACAAAGACCATTTCTGTCAGAATTTCTTCTGGTTCCAATGAACTTTTAGATCATGCTTGTCTACAATAACTTATTCTTTCAATCAATCATAAACATCACATGTTTTCTAGTGGTTGTAAAGCATATAAAGACATATACAAGATACATGTACTACTTACTACTACGGTCATTATATCTTCCTCCAAAGGTTGATGCAATATATATCACATATTTGAAATTAAATATGTACCTTAAGCACCCCAATTCTATGGTCCTGTGATCAAAGCAATCATGTAATTATCCAGGATAAAATGGGAAACATGCACACCTATTTTACAACACACATTTGACAGAAACTATATCCTCAAAATTTTATTTTCTTTCTGATCATTTAGACCAATCAACTAAATTCAGTTAGCCATATTCAATTGCTTTATCAGGAAGAACCTCAGACTGCAACTGGTTACTGACTGCTTTTGGTTTCTTTTGTTACCATTAACTGCTGCTTTTCCCTATCAACACTAACTGCTTCCTTTGGTACTTCCTATTTTTAATATTCTGTTGTAATCTAGCTAACTAAAAGCTTTAAACTTATTTGTATGCAAGTGCTAGCTTGTAACCTTATAATTGTCAGGGTATTAACCACTGACTGCTTCTTCTTGCTGTCGATTCCTTGTCAATTCTGGTCATTCTCTCAAATCCTTACAGAATTTCGCTACCTTTTGAAGCATCTCCTTTTTTCTTCCTCTTGTAATACTCTAGGCATCTTTCTCAGCGTTTGCATCTCCGGCCATTCAGATCTGCAAGTTCTACTTCAATTACCTCTAGCTTCTACTTCCCAAGGTTACTCTATTCATCTCCGTCCGCTGCCTGCTGGAGCCCAAGCCCATTACTCTTACCTACTCGACCACCACCTAGCCCATCAACCAAGCCTCCATTCCCCTTTTTTCTTTTTCTTCTTCCGCCAACTCACCCATTTCAATCTTTTGCGCTCGCTTTCTCCTCTACTACACACATTCTTGCAATAAATATCCTATCTTGGAATTGCCAGGATATTAACCAGCCCACTACCGTCCAGCATATCAAAGAGCTTATCAGAATCCATAAACCTTCTATTATTTTTTTATCTGAAACTTTAGCCACTGAACACCAAATGCGAAATCTGGCTCATTTATTTCATTATCAAAAAAACTTCATCGTCCCCAAGATTGGTAGAAGAGGAGGATCATGTCTTATGTGGACCAATGATGTTAACGTGCAGATTTTACTTCATTCTCAAAGCCATATTCATGCAATAGTCACCTGCACAATGTTGGTTCTATAATGGCATCTATGGCACCCCACATCCAGATGCTAGGAAAGACCTCTGGAAGGACTTTCCCATAATTTTTTCCAGCATCACTCCAATCACCCCTTGGATTGTACTAGGCGACTTCAATGACATTCTGGACCAGTCAGAAAAAAATAGGCGGGAGACAGGTAACTTATACCCAGTCACAACATTTTCTCTCAATGATTGACCATATGGGTCTTATAGACATGGGATTTCGTGGTGATCCTTTCATATGGATAATAACCAATTGGGACAAGACAATATAATGGAACGTCTGGATAGAGCTTTAGCCACACAATACTGGCGCACTGCTAACCCCCCATGCAGGAATCACTCATCTCCCGAGAATTGCTTCTGATCATGCTCCGTTTTTACTGCAAACAAAAGCAATCGAATGGCAAGGATCAAAAAGCTACAAATTTGAGCATCTTTGGCTCTCTCACCCATAACTCAAACAAGTGGTAGAAACGACTTGGATTCAACAAACAGATTGAGAACCTTCATGGGACCTGCAACTCAAACTTATCACCACCAGTCAAACTCTCACTGAATGGAATAAGCAAACTTTTGGCCATCTCCCTACGATGATCAAACATTCGACCTCTCAGATCAAGTTCGCACAAGATCAATGCGCCAACCAACAAGGACCAGAACTAGTTATTGAGAGAACAACATCTTCGAAGTGCCCACACTACCCTTTTACAATTCCACACAACTTACTGGCACTAAAGATCGCGAATATAATGGCTTCAATCCGGGGACAATAATACTACCTTCTTCCACACGAAAGCTACCATCCACTGAGGTTGCAATAACATTAAACAATTGCAGGACGCATAAAACAATTGGGTCAACAATAAAGAGGATATCATAAAACTCATTCTGGATCATTTCACGGAGAAATACTCAGCAGCGCCCACAACCATAGATGAAAACTTGTTTGTAGAGATCACTCCTAGATTAACTCCTACGCAATGTGTATCACTCACAAAAGAAATTTCTCCCACAAAGATAAAAGATGCGCTTTTCTCTATTGGCATAGATCGAGCCCCAAATCCCGATGGTTTTAAAAGTAAGTTCTTCAAATGTTTTTGGGAGACCACTCACCAACAACGTATTGCTATAGTCCGCAGCTTCTCCAATTCTCTTAATATTCATCCATTCATGAACCACATTAATCTTACCCTAATCCCCAAACTCGATCATCCCTCCAAACCTTCACAATTCATACCTATAGGACTATGTAATGTCACCTATAAAATGATAGCCCAAATCCTAGTCAACCGAATTCAAACCGCTTCTCACATATCTGATAAGTCCTTAACATAGTGTTTTGTTCCTCAAATATCAATCCATGCTAACATTGCAATTGCAGAAGAATTATTCCATCACATCAGAACTTCATCCCCTACTAAGCACCCAAAAATAGCACTAAAGTTAGATATTCAAAAGGCATATGACAGCTTAGATTGGGGTTTCATCAAAGCCGCTTTCACCAAACTAGGCTTTCCTACAATTTTTGTGGATTATATAATGTTATGTGTCACTACAGTAACATATTCAATCAACATCAATGGTACACCGCATGGATATATTTCGCCAACCAGAGGCATCAGGCAGGGTGACCCGTTCTCTTCCTATATTTTCATCATCTGCGTAGAAATCCTATCTACAAACTTAGGAAACCTTGAATCCCAACAACTTATAAAGGGACTTCGCATATCCCAAAAAGCGCCACCCATACTATATCTCATGTATGTTGATGACATCCTCATCACATTCACAGCTATTACGGAAAGTAACAACCAGCTTATTAAATCGTTTTATGCTTATAACACTTCGGCAGGTCAGATAATCAACACTTCTAAATCCACAATCATACATCATCCAAGATTAGATCACCAACAGGTGGACACTCTTGCACAATTTTTTGGAATTCCAACTACGTCGAATCCACCTACGTACCTAGGAGTTCAATTCAAACACGGAAGATTTTCACGCCATATTTTCGAACCTCTGCTCAAATGACTAACGAGAAAAGTCAAATGATGGATGTCAAAATTTCTAATGCCTACTGGAAGGTTAGTACTCATCAAAACTTCTTTAACGCCCGCCTCTAATCATCTTATGCAAACGCAGATTCTACCTGCGCATGTGCACAACAAGATAGATCGTATTACTAGAAACTTTTTCTAGGGATATGATTCATCCGTACGGAAACTGCATGCTCTAGGATGGGCTAAAATAACTAAACCAATATCAGCAGGTGGACTCGGCATCAGAAAAAGAAGCCAACATAACAAATCCTTATACATGAAAAGGATCTGGAACTTGCATGATCAATCCCACTCAATTATAGCCAAAATGCCCACTGAAAAATATCTCAAGCAACAACCGATTCTTCAAGACAACCACCATATTCCTTCCACTGCTAGCCCTCATTGGAGACATTTATCATATCTCATACCTCATTTCAAATCTCTAACCTTCAATCGCATCGGAAATAGGCTATCTACCCTATCCAAGACAACTGGATACCACACTTCTCAAATCTAAACCCAAACCTATGACACCCTATACAATCAGTAGCAGATATTATTGACCCTCATACTCATAACTGGTCACAAGATAAGCTAAACTACCTTCCCCCACTTGCGGCCCAAAAAATCATAAACATATATCTTCCCCAAGATGCCCCACCAGATGTAATCATCTGGCCTCATTCAAAAAACGGTAAAATATACCACCGCATCCGGTTATACCTGCATGAATCATGAATCAAATCTTCCCACCCAAAATCCTATCCCACCCACCAAATTCCTTTGGAGTCTATCATGTCCACCAAAAATTCGGCTTTTCTTATGGAAAGCCATCAACCAGGGATTACCTACCTTCTCAATCCTAAATCGCACTGGAATCACCAATACAGACAGATGCCCCCAATGCAATCTGGAACCAGAATCGGCTGATCACCTTCTTATTCATTGTTCTAAGGAGGAGAAAGTATGGAACATTCTTTGCGCTCGAATATCGAGCAACTTAACCACACAATCTCCCCCTCCTCCTATCATTCCTTCCCAAACATCAATCTCACATCTCCACCATTTTCTTTTTTGGTCGTTATGGTTAGCGAAAAATGAATTTGCTTATCGGCATCAGCAAACAATCCCGGATGTTATAGCAATGAGAGCCCCCCATCTTCATCAAGAATTTTTATGGGCTAAGGAAACTTTTCCTCCAGTTCTCCCTGGTGATTCTCCAACTGCTCTTCACACTACTGGCGTTAGGCGAACTACAACAATATCAGTCGGCTGGTCCAGTCCTCCCTTGGAATGGATCAAGGTTAATACAAATGGAGCAGCTAAAGGCCATCCAGGACTCGCAAGTGCGGGATTTATCTGCAGGGATTCAGATTCGAAGACGATAATGGCATTAGCACAACCGCTAGGATTTACCACTGCGTTATCAGCGGAAGCCTGGGCCATGGTTTTGGCCTCCAGAGCTGCACTTGACAGACTTTGGCTGAAAGTTATCTTTGAATCGGACTGAAAATATCATGCGATTTTTAACCTCCCTATCCGTCCCATCATGGTACATCTTTGGGATTATCACAGAAATTCAGCAAAATCTTCACCGGTTACAAAATTACAAGATCAAACACAATTACCGAGAAGGAAACCAGACGGAAGACGGTCTGGCTAATCACACAACGGATGGAAGTCAAAGCGGTAATTTTTCAACTAAGATTAGGGACCTAATTTCACCTACCTTTATCATCCAAATTGTAATAAATGATTCCTTGGGTACTACTTACCCCCGAGTAATCTCTTTTTAATACAATTATTTTTTATGTTTCAAAAAAAAATAAGTGTATTATAACACCCCGAGTTTCGGACCAGGGTCAAACCCATATATATATTCAACCAACAAGATTATCACACAAGTGTTATTTTTAACAAATCATTTTATTCATTTGTTCAATCATGAATTCACAATACCAATATTCGTTTCTAACAAATCATCTAATTAAGATTTCAAAACAAGACTTCACAATATTAATAATATTTCACATAATTTATCCAATTAGATTTCAACACATGAGTTCATGGTACGAATATCCTTGGTTCACTCCACCTATCGTTTATCTGACACGGTCAGCCGCCATCGACGGTCAGGAACATAAGTTCCTACATGGGATCATTACCCATTTAATTCTCGGGGATCATTATCCGTCGTTAGCATGGAACCATGTTCCATTTAACGGTAAAACATGAACTCATTTCTAATTTTTAAATCATTTTTACAAACAATACAAGCAACCATGGCTCAACAACATATGAACAAACAACATGAATTTCTTTTAAGCTTTTAATCAAACAAACTAATTGCAGATATATCATATTATATGTTTCATAGTGATAAATTTATCTAATTGTCTTCAAATTTTACAGTAACCTATATAAATAAATAAACAACTGCATATCCAAAAATCACAGTAAACCAACGGTTCAAACAAAAGATATTCCATTTACAAATTCATCTTAAAAACTAGGCAGTTCACATCATGTTACCAAAATATTCTTAGTAAATTCATATAATTTGAAATTGAGCAAATCCAAAGCACAATAAAAGATATCATACAAATCTACAACTTTTCTTAAGGTTAAAAATCATTCCAACATCATTAAGGTTACCTAAATCAATCAAAAACATGATAAAACGAAACTGTCCAGAAATTTCAGAAATCATAATCTAAATTAAAAAAAAAAACATTAAACGGTGAATTCACGGTGGATTATCTTCAAATTTTAACCATTGATACCTAATCATGTTATATACCAATATTAGAAGTCTGATCATCAATCAAAGATACATATTTATTCGAATAAATTACTGACACCTAACCATATAAAATCATACGAAGTGCACACCTAAAGAAAACATCAAAAGAGAAAGGGTTTAGCATTCTACCTCAATTTCAATGATCCTCTACTGATTTCACAGTCTTCTCCTCTAAAAGAACCCTAGTTTCACCTCCTTCTTCTTCTCCCTAGCTTTTAGTTTTCTAACCTCTAGCTCTCTCCCTTAATTTTAATTTATAAAACCTATATAAATATTAATACTACTAATGATAATTAATACACATATTCATTTTATTTATTTTAATTATCTTTTTATTTTCTCTTCATTTTATTTATTTATTTATTAAAATTAATTAGGTAACTATTTCCAGTGTAGCATTTTACTAAGTGGAATGAAAACAATTTTTTAAATATCTAATAAAGTGTCACAACCTAGTCTAACTAATTCAGGTAAAACCCGATCCGAGAAGACATAAAAATACCGGGTATTACATGTATACTCTCATTACGTATACCATCCAATTTGATAAGCACCCTCCTCCTTATGGATAGTGAACAAACAACCTAGCATGTCCGATGAGATGAGATGAGATGAGATGAGGCTTATAAGGAACCCTATTTTTGGGGTATACAAGAAAATTGCATGTTCATGTTATACTTACTTAATATGACAAAATATGGTTATTAGTTAGTGAAACAAAAAACCTTTATTCATATACTTTTTATAATAACAGTAATACCCTATTTTTATTAGTGTTAATGATTGGTGGTTAATGTTATTGATCAGTATGGATTGATTAAATGATGTTTTAGTGTAAGTTTTTGAAGAGTAAAAAGATTTTTTGGAAGATACTTAGGGCTTTATTAAAAAAACAAGAAGAAGTGAAGAACAAACTTGATTCAAGTTATCAAAATGTGTGATTTAAGTAATAAATGTAAGGAAGCCGAATCTGCATCTCGTAAAGCTATGAAAATACACATTGATTATAACGAAAATCCTGTTTGGCTGATTTTTTTGGATTATGAAAATGATTTTACCCAAACTGATCCACCTCAAACTCAAGAACAAGATGAAGAGTTTTATGAGACAAATCCCAAAGATGAATATATGGATAAGGAACCTTATGTTGATAATACATGGGTATACTTCAAAATGATGTTTAATGTCCTTTTGGTAGGTTGAATTCTTCAAAAAAAATGAATTTTTACAAACAAGATCGTCTGAGCACGTTAGTGTAGTACAACATATAACCCAGATATAAAATCAGTTAAATCTAATTTTTATGGGAATTTTTTGCTTGTTCAGCTGGAATTACACATTTTCGAACTAGCCGAACTCGTATAGGCTGTTTGGATACCACTTCATAAGTTGTTTTTCGACTTCTGGAAGCAAAAAAATCAGAAGTTAGTTTGGGTATTGAATTTCAGAATGACTTCTAGAAGCAGAAAAGTTAACATTTTGTGAAGCAAAAACGTTCTGCTTCTGCTTCTACTTTTAGTATCCAAACGTGCTATTAAGGAATTTATCTTTTTCATCATCTAACCTTGAGATAATTTTATAGATCGTTCATAAACCTGTACCAACGGGCGATCAACCTTCGCCTATTGACATCATTTATGAAGACACTAAAGATCACTTTCGAAATAACTTTGTGGATGTTTTATTTTATTTTATTTTATTAAGTATATTCCAAAGCTTTACTAACTTTATTTTTGAATTTGTATGCATGTAGACATAAAAATATAAACCTGAAGCAAAGGTTTGGGCTAAAAAACATGGAAAGAAAATTAATTGCGTGCTAGTTGGCAAACCCAAAACCGAAATGACCGGTTTAAGATGGTTTGTGAGGGAAGTGTGGAAAACTTTAGAACCAAAAAAAGGGTTATGTATATATATTGCGAGACCATGTCAAAGAAAAAGACTAAATCGAAGAAAATAAAATGCCCCTTCAAAATCATTGGACTATGAATAAAAACATGGATTGTCATCTTAACCACCCACGTCCACATGATCATCATGGACATACAAAAGCCTGAAAGCTCAATCCCAAAAAATACACGAAGTAGATAAAATATCACGAGCATGTACGACACCATCTAAGATCCTTGGTAAATTAAAGGTGGATAACAAAGAAAACAAGTCCACTTTACAAACCATCTACCACGCGAGAAGTACTTTGAGAATGAAGGATTCGCAAGGTAGGTTGATGATGCAAAAATTCATGTGGTTGGCGGGAAAGCACAAAACTACTGTTTTAGCCCAGATTAGCCTCAAAGCCAAGCTGAATAAGCCGATGAATACGACCATAGCTTATATGTCTATTAGATCCTAGTCGTCTACACCTAACATATATATACTTTATCTCCTAACCTTGAAATTAAAACTTCATTTTTTTTCCTTCATCTTCTCTTCTCGCAGCAGTTCCTCCTCTCCCTCACCGTCATCACCACCGCCCACCATCACGGTCATCACCTCCATCAAGACCACCACAATCACCACATTTTTTTTAATTATTATTCTTCTTATGTTTTGATCACTTTCTCTTATCCTTTCTCATTTTCAACCTATACCAATACAACCTGCAACACCACCATCACCTACTACCCCATCATTACAACCACCACCACCTACTACACCACCATCACCAGTACCACCATTTTTTGATTAGTGAAATATTGAAGATTAATGCGAGGAAGACATATATAGAAAGGAGACGTTGGCTGAAAACAAGAATGCATTATTATGGTACAACGAAAGGGAAATGAATAGTGCGACACGTTATCTAGAACGAGAATGCATCATTTGGATATGAAGTGGCGGCATCATTTGAGCACAATTTTGTGCATCAATTGAGTAAGTCCATGGTCGGTAAGATTTGACCTTGCTTGGATTTTTGCCTTGCGAGACGAGAAGGAAATCAACGGTCAAATAAATGAATTTTACACGCACATCATGTTCACTTGGAATAATTTGTCTTTGGTGGTGCTTCCCTTGATTATTTGGCTTTAGTTCCTAGTTATACTTGATACGGTTATTGCTTGATGAAAAATACTTGTTGTTGTATGAGTGGTATTTGGTTCTTGCATGCTGGTTGGCTCTCTGCTCTATGCGGAAAATGACAAGCCGGATTATCTATCCATCCTTGTCCAATGTTTTCCTTCGGGAAAGACATGTTTGGTTCCTGTATTGCTTACCTATTGAGAAGGTATCGACTTTTTCCTCGTGTGTATTGCCTCTCGCCTGCTCTTGGGTGGTGCAAGATGGTCCTGGACTTAGCTCTCGTGTTCCTAGGGCTCGACGGATTTTTTTTATCCCCGTTCTCTTGGCGCATGAGATTTTCGTGTTTCCTTGGATGTCGATGATTCCATTGGGGGTTCAAAGTATTTTTTGAGCCCATAGAGACGAGTTCCAAAATCGACTGTTATCTCTTCCCCCTGTTAAACAGTGAAATTTTGACGATGGTTGTGTGGAGATGACGTCATTGATGAATGTTATAACTGATCCTGCCAGTAGTCATATGTTTGTCTCAAAGATTAAGCCATGCATGTGTAAGTATGAACTAATTTATACTGTGAAACTGCGAATGGCTCATTAAATTAGTTATAGTTTGTTTGATGGTACTTGCTACTCGTATCACCGTAGTAATTCTAGAGCTAATACGTGCTACAAACCCGGACTTTTGGAAGGGATGCATTATTAGATAAGCAGTTGACGTGGGCTTGACCTGTTGTCGATCAGTTAATTCATGATAACTTGACGGATCACACGACCTTTGTGTTGGCGATGCATCATTCAAAATTATTCCCTATCATCTTTCGGTAGTAAGATAGTGGCCTACTATATATGGTGGTGACGGGTGACTGAGAATTAGAGTTTGATTCCGGTAGAAACCTGAGAAACGACTACCACATCCAAGGAAGGCAACATGTGGTGACAATAAATAACAATATCGGGTTCTCCAAGTATGAAAATTGAAAATGAGTACAATCTAATTCCCTTAACAATGATCCATTGGAGGGAAAGTTTGGTGCCAGCAGCTGTGAATTCCAGCTCCAATAAGGTATATTTAAGTTGTTGTAGTTAAAAAGTTTGTAGTTGGACTTTGGGTTGGGTCGCCCGGTCCGCTTTTTTTATGTGCACCAGTCGTCTCGTCCCTTCTACCGGCGATGCGTTTCTGCCCTTAAATGGTCGGATCGTGCCTCAGGTGCTGTCTTCACAAAAATAAGTTCAACGGTTGTTGAAATACAACGATAATTTTTTTTTTTTTTTTTAATAGTAGAAAAGCATTTTTATAACTTGAACTACTTAAGGATAATCTAATAATTTACCTACCTCTAGGACATCCCTTATCATCCATTCTAAATAGCATTATCAAATTGGGTATAACATGCAATTTTCTCGTATACCCCAAAATAGGATTCCTTAAAAGTTAGAAATTAAGATATCAAGTGTGCACGACCGACCCTCCCAGTAAAACAAGCAAAGCCTTGCTTGAGGCCAGACATGGGAGAGGGCACAAGTTAACAAAAAGTCAAATAGATCTTAGCTAT
This sequence comes from Papaver californicum, assembly GCA_023531435.1. NCBI lineage: Eukaryota > Viridiplantae > Streptophyta > Magnoliopsida > Ranunculales > Papaveraceae > Papaver > Papaver californicum. The sequence goes on along the minus strand of JAJJMC010009201.1, from coordinate 1,342,467 downwards.
CTACTCTAATTGGAAAAAAAAAAAAAAAGGTCAAACAGTTTTTATTAGAGATATTTATTGTCTTTTATATAAATTTTTTGCTTAACGAATAAAGTGGTGACTTGTTTATTCATAAATGTCGTGGTGTTCTTTGAGAAATTTTGTATTTGGGTCGTAAGTTTTGGTATGATAGAGTGTTTGGGTCGTAAATTTGTCCAGTGGTGTGTTTGGGTCGTAAGACCGTCAGTCAACGTGGTCAAGATAACCGGCCGTTAGACCCAAATTTTACAAGTTTGCCATTCCGTTAACATACATCACTATTCGCCGATTAATTGCCGATTAATCTCAGAAATCTCAATTAATCTCTGAAGCCTTTTCTGTTTTCCTGTTTCTGTTTTCCTGTTTTCCTGCCTGCAAAGAAAAAACGAGAGAGAGGGAAAAACAACGATCAATTAGGGGTTTTAGAAATTGAGCCCAAATTGAAAAGGATTTTACTAATATTAATCGATTATCAACACAACAATCAAGCCTATGATGAAGAGCAGTGTTTTTAGGTAAGTAATTTTGTTAATTTTTTGTTTTGTTTTTAGGGTTTTGACAATGGGTGGTAAGGGTTTTTAACTTTTAAGTAGTAGAGTTCTTAAATTTTGGGTTTCTATAGTTTGCGTTGGCAAATTTAAAGCCATACTTTGATCTTGCTTCTATGATTTTGATTGATTTCGGAGAATGAATGAAATCATCTGTTTGTACACAGGTTGGTGAATGATGGGGGTAGTTCTGAAGATGAAGACTACATTCCAAGAGTAAGGAACCTTGACCTAGAGAAGTGTGATGAAGAAAGCTCATATTACACAGGAAGTGAGAGTGATGAAGGGGATGATGTACCTACTGATGCTGATAATGAAGTGGATAACATTAATCATCAACTAGTTTTGTATAGTGATGAAGCTGAGGTTTGTAGACTTGAAGAAATTGATCATGGTGAGTTCATTAAAAGCACCCAAAATCTGTATGAAAATGAAGATGTGGATGATGAGTTTAGTGTTGCAAAATATCCCACAGATCAGTTATATATTGGCATGGGATGGCCAACATTTATTCACTATAGGAAGTACTTGAGAAAGTTAGCAATTAAGAGGCATTTTAGTATTAAAAAGATAATGAATACTGAAAAAAGGCAAGAATGGAGATGTGCAGCTGAAGGATGTACTTGGAGAGTTAATTGTTATCCAACCTTTGATAAGACCACATTTAGGTGCAAATCTGGAGACTTGAAACATAAATGTAAACCTAAAGGTGTGTGCTCCTTTTTCATATCTCCTTATTTTGTGTCTCATTATTTTGTGCTTATTAAAATGTTGATGTTTGTTGTTTGTATACAGGTTTGAAAAATCCTATGGCTAATGCAAGATGGGTTGCTTCAAAGATAATGGGGTATGTTTCTGACCACATTGACTGCAAGCCATCACAAATTAAAGATAGGGTGAAGAGAAAGTATAAAGTGGATATCTCATATTGGACTGCTTGGCATGCTAGGCACATATGTCTAGAGAAGGTTTTTGGGTCATCTGAAGACAGTTATAGGTAGGTTTTTAGGTAATTTAAAGATAGTGTCTTTTTGTTTTCTTGCTTTTTGATTTTATTTTATTTTTATTGTTTTTTGCAGGCAAGTACCAGAGCTGTGTAGACAGATTCAATTAGCAAATCCAGGCAGTGTGGCAACTTGGAGTAAAGAAGGTGTGAATGAACAATTTGCAGGGCTGTTCATTATGTATAAGGCTAGTCTAGATGGTTTTCTTAATGGTTGCAGACTGATTATTGGATTAGATGGTACCTTTTTAAAAGGGAAGTATGCAGGAATGATCTTGGCTGCTATGGATTTGGACAACAATAATGGTATATTTCCCCTTGCCATATATTTTTGCAGAAACGAATGCAAGGAAACTTGGAATAAGTTCTTGTCTATTCTTGCGCCACATGTGACCATTCAAGATAAGTCAATTACATTTATTTCTGATCAGCAAAAAGGTATTACACCAGTTTTTTAGCAATGCACATTCTTAGTTAACATTGTTAGTAATAGTTAACATTGTTGTAATTTGATGATGCTTTTTGTTTTAAGGTTTAATTGATGGTGTGGCTAGACAATTTGCACATGTCAAACACTATCATAGGTTTTGCTTCAGACACTCGTACAAGAACATGAAGATGAAGCACTCTGGCGCTTATTTAGAGGAACTTGTTTGGAAGGCAGCAAAAAGCTACAACGAGATAGATTACCAGTTTTGGATGCAACAAGTGGAAGACTTGAATCAAGAGGACAGAACCTGGTTAGAATCTCATCCAAAGGAAGAATGGACAAGGCACAAGTTTGATCATACTTCTAGATGTGAGCATATCACTAACAATTTCAGTGAGTCTTTTAACAAATGGATTCTTAAATTGAGGGCAATGCCTATATGCAAGTTAGTGATGGAGTTTGAGAAACTAGCCATGCAAATTTTTTACAATAGAGAGCAACTAGCCCTCACTTGGGATCAAGACGGGTTAATAGAGAGAGCTGAGAATAAATTGAAAAGGCACAGAGATAATGTGCATTGGTTTAAATGTTATCCATCGATTAGAACTGTTTGGTTGGTTGAAAATAATGAGAGTATGACTTGGAAAGTGGATTTGACTAAGCATGAATGCAAATGTAGAGCATGGCAAGTTGGTGGTGTGCCATGTGTGCATGCAATGGATGTCATTTTAGAAGTAGATGAGGATGAGTACAGGTAATTCCTAAACAAGTACATGTCTTTTTGTTACTTTGTGTCTAAAAATTCTTACTTTGTGTTACTTTATGTTTGTTTACAGTTTTGTGGATCAATGTCATTTTGTTAGCAAATACATGGCAACTTATGCTGGCAATATAGAGTCAATAGACAATCTAGTATATTGGCTTGAGGTATGATTTCTAATCCAATAGAATGTATTAGCAAATACATTCTATTGGAGTGTTTCATTTAACTAGTCCAATAGAATGTATAAATATGAACTTAATATTGGCAAATATAGGTCCCTGATGCTTACAAGGTAAATCCTCCAAGAATCATAAGACCAGTTGGTAGGCCAAGATCGCAAAGAAGGCGAGAGAGGAATGAGCAACTTGGAATACAAAGGGGAATGAAACAATGTGGAGTCTGTAAAGAGTGGGGCCATAATAAAACTGGTTGCAAATTTCAACCTGAGGGTCATCCATCCAATGTTGGTAAGTGGTAGCTATCAGAATCTCTTTTGTACATTTCACTTTCTTGAACTGTGAATGAACCATATGTTAATCCATGACACCAGTACCTAGCTCATCCATCTAATGTATGATATATTGGTCTTAGGTGTCCATATATATCGTGGACCACATGATAGGAGGCCTCTTATCAGTGATGGAGCCGCAATACCTAGACCAGCACCTACATCCAGAATATATACAACTACAGGTATTAGGCCAACTAATGGAGGAGTACCTAGAGGTGGAATTCCACCTATGGATGACATTACAATTGGTAGAGGGAGACCTGGTGCTATTGCAAGAGGTAGAGGTGGTGCAGCTGGTACTACAAGTGCAGCTGTAAGAGAAAGAGGGGGTGTTGTTGCAAGGGGAAGAGGAAGAGGTACTCATAGTGCTACTGCAGCTCAATCATCTCAGGCATCATCTCAGGCATCTACAATCACACAACATCCTACTACATCAACAAGGCCTGCTTCCCTTTTGGGGCACAGTCAAGACCAACCACAGCTAAAGAAAACCAACAGTTCTACTTTTGGGGTTAAATGGTATTAGGTATGTTACTTTTGTTTTTGGCTATCTACTTATCTCAATTAATCTTTAAACTACTGCAATTAAACTCTCCTAGCAGTTTTTAACTTTGTTTTTTGTCTTGTCAAACCAAATACTCTACTCTGCAATTGTATAACTTGTTTAAATCCTTAAAAATCTTATTTTGTTGTGATGTCAATGTGTTTTTTGTTAAGTTTTCTTGTTATGGTGGTGAATGCAATGTTTCTAGTAAATATTGAACTGCAGGCAGGAAATTACAGGACTATAACCCAGGAAAACAAAAAACAGAAAAGGCTTCAGAGATTAATTGAGATTTATGAGATTAATCGCCAATTAATCGGCGAATAGTGATGTATGTTAACGGAATGGCAAACTTGTAAAATTTGGGTCTAACGGCCGGTTATCTTGACCACGTTGACTGACGGTCTTACGACTCAAACACACCACTGGACAAATTTATGACCCAAACACTTTACCATACCAAAACTTACGACCCAAATACAAAATTTCTCGTGTTCTTTTCTTTATTAGATTCAATTAAATAAAATAGTTATGCATGTCTGCTCATTTATCCCTATATAAATGTATAAATGTATCATACATATTATAAGTTGTTGTATGTATCCCAGATACTTGCTAGTTAAGTTCCCACCACTGCTAATTATCTGTAATTATCTGTAGATATATAGTATAGATGTACAATGATGTTTATAAAAAATTATCTCTGTGTCATAATATATTAATTTAATTATCTATGAACAGAAAATGTATAAAAACTTAGCTTTTACATCCATTATTGACGAACTTGTTGTAAAATTTGTACAAAAACAATCAACTATTGGGCGATCTCAGAATTTTTTTCTAACTAGCAGTGGTCAATAACTTTCTTTTAAAGCTTTTTTATTCCTAGCCGAGGGCCATTTATTTATTTTTTTACTTTAGGCCACCAAAATCCGAGGACTATGGACGGGATTTAAGTGTCTTGAGAACATCCCAGCTCATCACACTAATTATGATGATTCTCTACCGATTGTTTTTTTTTTGGTTTGGTCCCTTGTGTATTAAAGAATGAAAGAGCTACAAAATAGGTTACAAATATTTGGGAGCAGCAAGGCTCGGATACTTAGAGAGAAAAAATGGCTAAAACATGTTTGGCCTTAAATTACTACTCCTCTCGTCACTCTATTTGGAGGTGCTGGATGCCTTTGCACGCTTGGCTTTTGCAGCCTTAGCTTTGGCTTTATCCATGGCTTTGGCTTCCTTCGCTGCCATTTGGAATTCTTTTTCCCTATCGATATCGTCATCTGATTGGCAGCATTGGGCAGTGCATTCCTTCGCTGCCATTTTGGCCTTGGCTGCTGCCTTGGGAGCCTTTTCAGCCGTGGCTTTATTGTGTGCAGCAGCAGCAACTTTGGCCTTGGCTTTATCCTCTTCCCTATCAGCCTCTTAGGCCCAATTAATCCTTGAAAGAGATGTCCTATCTACCAAAGACACATGGGCCTCATTTTCGGAGCATAACTCATCAATTTCTATAATTGATTTAGTCACTTTCCCTTTCTTGTTTGCCTCAAGATCACGTGAAGCCTTCATTGTTGAGTCGCTGTCTACTAAGTTGGCTGTTGTGTGGTCGCTATCAGTTCCAATATTTGGCAGCGTAGCTGTCTTGTTTGCAGCATTAGCCAGCCGTTGGGTTGAAATGTCTCTATCAGTGGCTGTATTGTTGACTGTTTCATGGAGCATGTGCACTGCCTCACTAGCATGTGATTTCTCCCTTGACCCGTAGCTATCAATGAAGGCAACCGCTGAGGGTACTTGCAACCTCGAGTTCCCATCCCTAGGTGAAGTGTCCCTTTCACGGTCAGGCCTTTCCTTGTTGCTGGCAGCTGGTCCACGTGAAGTGCTGGCCTGTTCCCGTGTGGTGCCTTCCATAATGCCAAATCCATCATTGGTACTGTTCATCATCTTCTTCCCCTTCACTTTTTCTTGAGCTACTATACATTCAGCCAAAGAATGGCCTATTATCTTGCATTTCGGACAGAATTTTGGAGTTTTTGGGATGCTTACAGCTTGAAGAAAACTATGCCCTGGAGCATTAACTTGGATTTGTGCCGGAATCTCCTTAGCGAAATCCACATCAACAAGTACTCTAGCATAATAACCATAGTCTCTTGCTAGAGTTATTGAGTCTACAGCCATTGGAGTGCCCAAGGCCGTGCATATTGATAGCAATATCTCCTCAGTCCAAAACACTATTGGGAGGCTTGGAAGTTGAACCCATACTAGGGTTCTTGATGTTCTTTGCTTATTTGGATTGAAAGTTGGATGGTAGTCTTGAACTCTTAAAATATGGGTTCCAACAGCCCAATGGCCTCCCTTCCACACTTTTTTTTTATCAACATCGTTAGAAAGAACGATGGTGAAGTATCCCTTTGTCATTGGAATGAAATGGTGTGTACCTGTTAGCTTCCATTGTTGAAGTAGAGTAGCTTTAACCTCTGCAAACTTAAGGTTCTTGAAGTCTAGCCTGCCAATTAACGAGTACTTCATCTTCTCCATTGCTTTACCATATAGTTCATCGGAGATATCGATCACGAACTGGCCAGCAGACTTTTTCGCCATACAAAGGCTATTGATGTCGATCTTTGAAGCTTCATTTCTCTTCATTGGCTCATGGGTTCTTGTCTTAGCTATTTCAAGAAAAGATTTCTTTGTTAACAGGTGGTTGCTCGGTAATATTTCCTGCTGTTCCTCCATTGTTGCTGCTAGTAGAGCTTCTCCAAGGAGAAAACTCAAGGAGTAGCACCGTGAGGAGAGAGGAAAGAGAGAGAAAACATTTTTTTCTCTACCGATTGTTACTTGCTGCTTGCTGCAGACCATGGTGCCATGCCATGCTATCTATGTCTCTTCCTTTTTCATTCATTCATTTTTGGTAATAGTAGTGGTCGGTCGGACTTACTTACTTTATCAGTATGCATGTATATAAGGAGGAATTAACGAGCCTATCTTAGTCGTAATTGTAATCAACAAGAGGAAATCCTCCTTTACATTAAAAATGGCACATCACATCCCAATGTGGTTGACTATTGACTTTTGTTACTACTACTATAAAGTCAAAGTTGGTTCAAAAATTGAAACAAACATGCTGCTGCTTTCGTTAGGGAAAGAGAAAGGAAGTTGGTAAAGGCAGGCAGGCAGGCAGGCAGGATTGAGGACCATTTACTCCCCTGCATCATAAAGTAAGTCATGAAGATGATTAACTATTCATAACTAAACTTTTAGTGGGGAGCAAATCACAAACGGCTATTTACTTTACTTAAATGGTTAAAGCTTTTCTTTATGAGTTGGAAGGTTTTCAAAACTCAAAAACAAACATAATAAGTTAATAACCCCTGCACTGCACTGCACTGCACTCGTAGAATAATTAATAGTAGTAAATCAAGTAGTAGCCGTTGAGGGTACGTAAGGTAGGTAGGTAGTGGTGGCGTGTCTTCCAATTTAATATTTTGTTTCATATGGTTGGAACAACTCGTATTATCAGGATATATCATACTATGGATGTTTTGAGATTTGGAAGATGATTATGGAGGGAGCCTTTTAAGGAAAGGGTTTTTTGTTTGAAATTTTCTATGAGTGGCATCTAATCCATTTTGAGATTGGAGAGGTTGAGCTCGCATTCATTTGAAGCTCAACAAATTAACACAGTGAACACTGGTGCAGTATGGTGGTGGTATCTTATTGTCCTTTACTAGTTTTACAAATGACAACACTATAATTACACTATCCATCCATCCATCCATCAATCGCAAGTAGCATTTCTTTCTTTTCTTTGACAATAAATAAAGAGCAACAAAAATTTAAATACTCGTTTTTAGATTTAGTTTTATCATTCACAATTCAACCTTCACAACCAGCCACGTCACCTTGAATTAAAGCAGCCATGTCACCTTGAATCAAAGTCTTATTTTTATCATGATTCAAGATAGAATCAACCTAGCGCCTAATCGTTTGACATAGAAGATTTTCCACCGTTCGATTATAACATTTAAAGAAAATCTGATGGTTAATAATAGAAGCGCCCAAATAAAATAACCATTAGATTTAAATTTCCAAAACTGGAATCCAATGGCTTAGCTTTGTTGTGTCAAATGGTTTGACGTAAAAAGTAAAATTTAGAGCGCTAAGATCTGATTCCAGATATCGGTCAAACAACTCCTTGGAGGTAATCTGGAAATTAGACTATAGACAACGTTTTTTTTACTGGAAAAATTGAATTGTGAATGTCCATAAGACTAAACCTTACACCTTGTTGTCAAGTTTTTATTGTTTTGAAGCATTGTCAAGGTTATAGTAATACATGAATGGTGGTTGTGTGACTTGTTAAATTTTTTGATTTTGAAATGTGTTTGCCTCTCTTTTCTTTTTGGCTCCCCGAGCAGCTGCTGCTTATCTCTATCTCTCTCGTGAAAGACTTGAACATAATGAAAAAGCATGAGTTAGCTCTTAACGGACTAATAAAGGGGAACCAATTATATTTGCCCGTTGAAAAAGCAGCTTTACTTATCCTATTCCTTCCTACATTATCATCACTATATCTGTATGTGTCTTCATTTAATTCGCGAGAGAGGTGGAGTTGAACAAGTATATAAAAACAGCACATCCGTCACTTACAGGATTCCGGTTGTTTAGTTTTCAAACGGATTCCATGAATATTTTGGTCCATATTTTACTACTCGAGCTCTGTTTGTTTGTATCCGAGAGAAACTGAGACAGAGAGAGAGACTGTATCATCAATCAATTCTGAGCTAGCTTACTCCTCCTAGTACAGTAACAGTAGCATAGTAGAGTGTTTCCATGAACAAAACCACCATATGAAGCAAACAGAGACTAACTAATAATGGTGCAGGTTTAATGGTAGAGACAGACAGTCTTAGAAGAAGACTGGATAAAAAAGACAGAGAAAAAGAGAAGGAATAAGAAAACGGATAATAGGTGAAGAAGACGCCGCTCTATCTCATCATAACAACAACAACCACCTTCCCTTTTGTCACAAATATCATGTGACTGTGTCTGTCTGTGTGTGTTACTAATCAATAAAGCAAGCTCCTTCCCTTCTCTCTCCAGGTAATCATCATCAACCTTCGACTTCACTCCATTTTAATATTATATTTATAAATGGATAGACAATACCCTCCATGGATCCTGTTCTATCAAGTTTACTCAAAACCTATTTGGTTACTTAATTTGTTGAAATGAGCCTATCTCCTTACCTGCTAATTAACTAATTGATTGCAACATTCCATTAACCACCACTCATTCTCTAGTTTAATTTGGAATCTGTGAATGCTACTTAGTATTTAAGGGAGGGGTTTGTTTATCTGCTACTGTTATACATAGATTTAACTAGGACAACAATAGCCTTTTAATGGGGACTGTTTGCAAAGAAGAAGAAGAAGAAGATTATATGAGAAATTTTAGTCTGTCGTCTTTGGTTATTCGAGAAGATGAAGAAGAAGAAGAAAGTCAAACTGAAGCAGAAGAAGAATGTTGCGATACTTCCATATCATCTGAATCACCATGTACATCAAATGAGGAGCGGAACCACAGAAATAGCATTAGTTGTAGCAGCAGTAGTTCAGAAGGTTCATGTTCTTCTACGCCGCCACGGATTAACAAATCATCTACAACTAGTACTAGTAACGCCATCACTAGAGTTAAAAAAGATGATGGTGAGAAACCTCATTTGGGTGTTGCAGCAGCCAAAGCAGTAGATAATGTAGATACAATTAAACTAGAGAAACAAGTCTCTATTAATAAGATTTCCGGTCGGTACCCATTTAACTCTCCTTTCTTCATTTCCACCCAATATTGATTTCTAATTGACTGATTTTTCCTCTTTTTTGATTTCTTTAGAGATTGAAATGATGAAGGAGAGGTTTTCAAAATTGTTACTTGGTGAAGATATGTCTGGTTCTGGGAAAGGGGTTTCCACTGCTTTAGCTATTTCAAACGCCATTACCAATCTATGTGGTACTACTGCTATTGCTTAATTACTCCTCTTAATTGCATCCTGTCTTCTTTGCATACAAATTAGCAGCAACAACTTGATTTAAAAATGTTTTCTGTCTTTTTTTCAATTTTAGCCACCCTGTTCGGGCAGCTATGGAGATTAGAACCTGTATCACCGGGAAAGAAATCAATGTGGCAAAGAGAAATGGAATGCCTTCTATGTGTCAGTGATCACATTGTCGAATTAATACCATCCTGGCAAACATTTCCTGATGGAACCAAGCTTGAGGTATTATTCCTTCCGACTAGAATCTACAAATTTATTGCTAGGATAGCATCTTGAATCACTAACAGTTAGATCCACCTTTAGCTGATTCTCATTACATTACCTTAGTTACATTCTCAATGTAGTACGTATGTATCAATCACATTAGTGATCATCCAAGTGCATTTTGAAACTTTAGGTAATGCTTGTTAATGTCAATGTCTGAGTAACTCATAAAGCTGATTTTTAGGATGGGAATGCGACCGACGTCTGAATGAGCTCCAGAGACTTCTTATCTAATTGTAAACGTTTTCCACCTTTATGATTCAGGTCATGACTTGCAGACCCCGGTCAGATATTTGTATCAATCTTCCTGCTCTTCGGAAACTGGATAACATGCTTCTTGTATGGTTCATCAGCCTCTTTGTTATTTTCTTTTTCATTTTAGGCAGGAACTGTTGATTGAAAGTTTTATTATCTCCAACAGGAAATACTAGATAGTTTTAGAGATACGGAATTCTGGTATGTTGACAAAGGGATTGAAGCTCCAGATGCTGATGGCTCTGCCTCTTTCCGTAGACCCTTGCAGCGCCAAGAGGAGAAGTGGTGGCTACCTGTACCTCGTGTACCACTGGGCGGTCTCCAGGAAAGTTCAAGGAAACAGTTGCAGCATAAGCGTGATTGCACGACCCAAATCCTTAAAGCTGTCATGGCCATTAACAGCATTGCTTTAGCCGAAATGGAAGTGCCTGAATCATACTTAGAAGCTCTTCCAAAGGTAATACAGATCTCACTTATAACCAGTTACCACTGTTTTATGAGGCAATGTGTATAAATGTGGGTCTGAATAGTTGATTTTGTATATATCAGAACGGACGAACCAGCTTAGGAGATGTCATATACCGTTATATTACGTCAGATCAGTTCTCTCCAGAATGCCTTCTCAATTGTCTGGATCTAACACCGGAGCACCAGGCTCTAGAGATTGCTAATCGTGTTGAAGCCTCCATTTTTGTGTGGCGACGACGAACAAGCACGAGAACTGCAAACAATTCTACCCGGTCCACCACAAAATCATCGTGGGAGATGGTTAAAGACTTGATGGTTGACGGAGATAAGAGGGAATTGCTTGCAAACAGAGCTGAAAGCCTCTTGCTTTGCCTGAAGCAGCAGTTCCCTGGTCTTTCACAGACTACCTTGGATATGAGCAAGATCCAATTCAATAAGGTTTCAAAAAACATTTTTCCTGCTAATTACTTAAATTTTAGTTTAATGAACTAGTCCGAAATAAAAATCTTGCTCCAAAGAATCTAAATTTTTTTAACTCTTACAGGACTTCGGAAAATCGATTCTGGAGAGCTACTCACGAGTTTTAGAGAGCCTGGCGTTTAATATTGTAGCTCGTATCGATGACGTTCTGTATGTAGACGACTTGTCCAAGAATTCAGATCAGTTATCATCAGTTCCTGCCATCAGCGTGATTGCTCACAAGAGGGTTTCCATTCCATATTCGCCTGCACCTGTCTCAAGCACTACTCCCTACGCAACGGCTTATACCACTCCGAGTTTCTCACCAGCACCTATGGCTAGCCCTGCAAAAGGCGGAGTCCTGAACAGCATCAATCCATATCACCGTGGGTTTGGAGTAAAGAAGGTATTAACAAATTATCTCGGTGTTGAGACTAGGAGCAACAAAAATGCAGGGAATATCGCAGATGCATCAGATTCAATCCCAGGCTCGTTTCGATCATCTTCAAGTAGGGTGAGTTGATGACTGAGGAATTGTTCATATTATCCATCCCCCCATTCACACAGGAACTCCTCCTAATTCCTGGAAGCAGCTCAAACTAGGAATTACTAAGTAAGGTTTATGTAACTTGACAACTTCTCCTTTGATGTGAATTTGAAGAAATTTTGAGAGGGATGATGCATGCTAAAATCATCTTATTGTGTTTTTGTTCTTGTGTGATGAGTTGTGTCATGTGTGACAGTTTGTTACTCATTTTCTTTCTACATTATAAACTTGATTCTCCTGTCCTGTATAGCAAGAATGTGTTCTAGTACTTCGTGCGAATATAGCCTGAACTTGTGATCGCACCCCAAATTGTATAAATTTCCAATTTTTTCATGTAATTGTATGATGCATTTCATTCCACTGGACAATTTTTCTTCTTCTTTACCCATATATGCTGCTGTTTATTCTAAGAAATCCAAAAATAAAATAAATCCTTTTTAAGTTGATGCTGCAAAACAACAGCAAACCGTAGCTATCTGGTTTGAATTTTCAGGTGATTACTGCTAATCTTATCCTTATTTATCCTCTTTTAACCAACTTATTACAGATCTGATCATTTTTTATTTTTCCGTTTCACTTCACAGGGGTGGCTGCTGCTGCTGCTGCTGCTGGAAAGAAGCTCATGACATAGCAAACCCTTTGCTCTAGCTAATTTGGATTATGGTGACTACTACTACCAACCTTACCCTTTTGTTTCTTTAAATGTTTGTTAGTTTCTGTATATTTTGCTTGTTCTTCTTTATAATAATGTGATATTATCTAAAATCCTAGATTGTTATCATGCTAGTTTGCTTATTTTATGATGTCATATCTCTACTTGTCATTGATCTTTCATTCTAGTTTGAAAGCATGGGTTACAAAGTATCTCTAAGTATCAAATCTGTTTTATCTTTTTCTCTTGCGGAGAGTATAAGGCTTATGAATGAATGATAAATCATGCGTCATCTATGGTATTTGCTTACTTTTCTTGATTAGCACTGATTTTTAGATGTCTTCACATATTATTAGGTCTAAAGATGAACCCCCAAGCAATCGATTTAAGTTTGTAAATGTTGGTTGCTCGAGTTCTTATATCCATTCAGTCTTCTTAATAAAATTGTGATACGTTCTAGTTTGCACATGTTGGTTGCTTCATCTTCTCATGTCATGCTCTACTTATCATGCTTCTCTGAGTGATAATGTTTCTTTCTTGTTTAAAAACACGAGTTAGAGTTTTTCTTAGGGTTATAACTCTTATATCCATGTTTGTTTATTGAACTCTCTTAGGTATTAGATCTGGTTTTTCATCTTTTTCTTAGAAAGTCCAAGGAATAGGAATTAACATCTGTCTTCTAGAGTATTGGAACACAGCTTAGTGAGCTTGAACACACAGTTGGAACTCTTATGAAGAACGTCTTACTCACCAGAGCAGCTCCGGGATTTATACTATGTAATTCAACTACAACTATTGGAACACAGCTTAGTGAGCTTCTCTTTCTCTCTTCTATAACCAAAATTTGGGTTTTCTCTTCTCCTTTCCTCATTCAATTGTCTGCTTTCTCGTTCTCCGACTGATTCTTCTTTTTTATAGAAGAGATAGAGTTGATCCTGCAAAAGAATTGCAAACCCTAGCTATCTAGTTTGAATTTTGAGGTGATCCTTATTTACCCCATTCTCTTGCTCTTTCTACCAACTAATTTCAGATCTGATCATATTCTTTTTCATTTAACTTCACAGGGTTGTTGCAAAATAAGGCCATGGAATAGCTAATTTAGCTACAACTATTGGAACACAGCAAAGTCTCTTTCTCTATTTATTCTCTCTTCTTCAAATAAAAATGTGGCAGTGATGATCCCTACAAGGTAGGGTTTCAGACTTAGATTGTTCTTTCTCCTCTTATGAAGGCAACTCCTGGATGGTCTTGTGATTGATTGAATGGGGCTACTTTATGTTTCCCTATTCTTCCTTCATTTGAACAATCGTTTCTGCAACCAATCAGGAGATAGAACCCTATACTCGTCTGACTAATCTGAGCCATCTCTTTCTAAAACCTACTTAAGAGTTGTGTTAAGAGTCATGTAATTTTCACTTAAGACCAAGTTTTTTGTTTCAAATCAAAAGGTAAACTTCTGAACTCCAGCTCTACGTTTACTATATATTGCATAAAGTTTTCACCGACTTGAGCTTCAGAGTATCTCTTTTGTAAATTTGCCTTCACCATTAAGCCTGGTCCTGCTCCCTTTTTCGCCGCTGGGATTAGCTCCGTATTCCGTATTAAATGATGTTGTTGCTCCTGATTGAAATTTAATTTATGTGTTCTGATCCATTCTGAACATTTTCAATTTAGGATTTTTTTTAATGCATCTTAAATTAGGTTCTTAATACTTTGTTGTTTGATTTCGATGATAATATTAGGTATTACATCCAAAGGATCCATTTATACTCGCACTTCACTTCAGCTATTTTACTTCGAGATTGATACACCAAAAGGTACATATCTAATTGCTCGCTTAACTTTACTGTCCAGTGTCCATTTACATTTTGTTGCATTCTTCTTGATTGAAATGATTAAGTCTTAGTATGTTGTCGTTCTTCTTGAAGTTTGTCTGTGTCCATTCAATGGTTCCCATTTTGTTAACGAAGAGCAATGAAACCTTTTCTTTAGCTTGTGAAGATTGAAATTTGTTATCTGTATGAAGCATCTCTAGTAGTAGTGCATCATACACATTTTCATTTCATAACTTTCCCTTCTTTGTTGCTGTGTTCTTTGTTAATGCGTTTGCAATGGTGGATTACTCAAATTCAAGACTGAACTTTTTTTCATTTATGACGTCTTACAAATAGAGATCTTTTAAAACCATGAAGAAGGTATTTAGCTTGTTATTAAGCCATTGTACACCGCACCAAAAACAATTGATGTTTTTTGGTTTACACATTTCATGTATCTGCCTCATTTCGGGGTTTAGACCGTACTCATAGCATATTTCCTTCTTTTTTTTATATAAAAATTGCCATTTTCTTAAATGTTTTCAGTTTATAATAAAGAAACACTTGGTTGCGTAATGCCTTGTGAAGATGGTTGTCACTTTCAGTGTTTCATGATTGGTATTGTGTAAAATCTCTGTAAAGTGTTCATAAAAAGCTGGATGTATGTCGCTGAGCTTGCATATAGGCCATGCATCTATAGGTGTGCGAATGATTATACTTGAAACTCTGTTTGGTGCATTTAATCTGTTTCGTGCGATATGGAGCTCAGATAGTCAACTTCTCTATACGTATGCATAAAAGCTTTTTACCAAAGAGAGTCAACTGACTTTCATTGTCCCTGTTCTGCTGTAGGTTCAAAATACCTGTTACAAAGAGCTGTTGCGAGTTGTGTTTAAAGAAATCTGAAAAGCTGATGCTGTTAGTCATATTTACAAAAGCACTTGACTTTCAGATTTCTTTAAAGGCACTTCACCCCTTGTTACGAGCTTCCAGGCCAGAGGAAGCTCAACAAGTATATTTACTTGCTACGTTTTTTTATCTCTTCGGCACCTTAAACTGAATGTGATCCATTTTGTAAACTTTTGTCTGTTCGTGTTATTCTTCCCTCTACCAATGATTTGTGGTCATGGTGGTAATGCTCATGGGACTTGTTCATGTTCTTTTGGCTTCTTGGGTTGTTTGCATTGGGATTGAACTAATTAACATGTTTTTTAAATCACGAGCACCCATAAAATGATGACACGAAGGTAACCTGTTTTTATGTAATCGTTTCTTGTTCGAAATGTCAGTGTAATTTTACTACAACTAGGAAAAGTTCATGGTTGTCTTTTGGCCTAATTCTTTTTCTTTCTTCTGTAAACAACTAAACTGAGACTCGAGAGTGCCACTTCAGAGTCCCTAAAAGCACAGAAGGTTAATGCATCTATGGTCATCACCCTTTTCTCCTTTATATTTGAAGACAAAACGAATGGTGCATTCCGAGTATCATAACAAAAGTCATGCCTGGGCATGTGACACCCCAAATCGCCATAATTCTACACAAACCAATTTTCTATTAGCATGTGACATCCCAGAGGCTGAACTTAGCAATTCTAGAGTGCAAGAACTGAGTTTTGAAGTCAATGCCTCTGAAACCAAAATTAGATCTCTTGGCCTTGTGAGAGAATAAATATTGTGTGGAAATGATGAAGTTTAATTGACAAATCCACACTACCCAAGGTTTTCCTCACAACAATCCACCCCAAAATAAGGAAATCCCATGTGCAGCAAATGCTTGGAAACAATCAAAAACTTTTGAAATTATAATTTTACTTCAATCCACGGTTAATTTTTTTGTTTAAGAATCAATAATCTTAATCTAATCTAATCTAATTTCTTCATTGACATTCATATTCATGGAGAAAGATCAGTCTTCCTCCTCTGCAACTGTCTTCAGTTTTCACAGTTTCTGTTGCATTTTAGTTGTTGTGTCTTCTTCAGTCTCTTCTATTTCATTCCTCTACTGGTCTCAGTACTACTTTACTAGCTCGACGTCGTCTTCTTCTTTTTCGTTGCCATTATATGATCAAAACACACCCATTAATCTCCTCAGTTACACATCAGCTTGGAACCATCTTTCCTTCTCGCCTGACCCTCCTAAAAAGCTTCTCAAGATAGCTCTTTTCGTCAAGAAATGGCCTCAAAGAAATCTTGCTGGAGGTCTTGAGCGTCACGCGTTAACCCTCCACTTAGCTCTAGCTAAACGAGGTCATGAGCTTAACATTTTCACTACCACCACCACCAACAATTCATCATTGAATGACACAAACACCAATATGAACTTCCATTTCTCTAGGCCAACGTCAGGGGGATACCTTGATCAAGCGTTGGGCTGTTATTGTTGCTGGAGATGGACCATGGGGTGCCAGATATCGAGAACTTGGGTCTAATTTGTTGGTTTTGGGGCCATTGAAACAATCTGAATTGGCAATTTTTTACAATGCAATAGATGTTTTTGTAAATCCTACTCTCAGAGCACAAGGACTAGATCATACATTGTTAGAAGCAACACTCTCCGGTAAGCCAGTGATGGCTACAAGATTTGCCAGCATAACTGGTTCGGTGATAGTCGGTCCGGAGATGGGTTACACATTTTCACCAACAGTAAGTTCATTGAAGGATGCACTTCTCAATGTTATAGGAGATGGGAGGAAAATTTTAGAGAAGGAAGGTGAAGTGGCACGACAGCGAGCACTGAAACTGTTCACGGCAACTAAAATGGCAACTGCTTATAAAAGGCTTTTCCTATGTATCTCCAACAGTACCTCCAATGAAGATGGTGAAAATTACTGCAGGTATAAACCACCACTACAATTTTCTGGCTAATTTAACCAAATTTACCTGTTTGCAAGTTTGTGATAATAACTTTTTACTGTAAATGCCTCGACCATTGAAAATCTAGACATACCATGTGTATTTATTTTTGATGATCAATTTGATTGTGAGGTCAGAATTCTGCTACTACATTTATTACTTACATTCCATAATTCTATGAGGAGGTTTCTTCCTCTATATAAAAACATTTGGAGGTTTCAAGATAAAAGCATAAAAATACAATTAGAGATTCAAAACTTCCATCTTCTTTTGGTGATCGGAGAATGGAGATGAAAAGGATGTTGGCGCTATCGAAGTCGTCGATGATTTTGATAACATATGCAAGTATTTTCTCATTAATGATTTTTTCCAACGATAGCTGCTACCACCCGTCAAGTACGTGAAAAAGAAATGCCGGTTTCAAGAATAATAACTGCTATTTTTAGACTAAAACAAAAAAATAATAGTAATATTTTTTTTAAAAAAAAGTGTTGTTTTTGTAGTGCTATTCTTTGGCGTGGGTAATAGCAGCAGCTCAATTTCACCCAAATTTTCTTTGTGTGATGCGTTAAAATGTGCGACGTTACTTCCACTTGTTGCTCCTCATTGCTATTTGGAATTTGGTATGATGATAATCGAAGATAATGAGCACTCGATAGTGAACGGAAAATGTTGCGAGACGATCAGAGATGTGGATCGGGGATGGGTTGCTGGGCTTACATTGGAGGAACATTTGTGTCTAGGACAACATCTTTGATCGTTTCACAACATTTTCCCTTCACTATGATAACTGCAATTTTACATATTTTAGTTGTCTTTAACCTTGTTAATTTATCATATTTGTTGTATAAACACGTAAGTTTATGGATGGCCTTACCATTTTTCCAACTGAAAATATCCAGAAGAAATCAAGATAGCTTTTCTATCTTTAAGATAGACTGGATGGATATGCATTATATCATGCATACTAAGTTAACGCCACCTTCACTCCCGCGTGGCATATTAGTGTTTGCTACTTTACCTCTCTGTAGTCTATATATATATTTGTAAAGATAAGAGAACTGTGAGCAATAAAAACTCTCTTTCCTTCTCGTAATTCTTTTCTAGTATACGTATATATTTAGACAGCTTTTATTACTTGTACAAATGATCCGTGACTGTTTGTTAAGTAATAGAAGTTGGTGAATTAATTACGACAATATTTAATTTTTTTGGGATGGGTTGCTGGGGCGTACGTTGGAGGAAAATCTTTTTCTAGGACAACTTCTAAGTTTCTAATTCTTAGCTCGTTTTTTTTTCTTTTTTTGAAGCATCTAGCTCGTTATTATAATATAGTATAAATCATCTTTTAAAAACTATAATAATATATACATATACAGAAAAATAAAATTAGAAAAAAATTAGGAAAATGCTTTAAAATGGGTCATCTTGGAAAAATATTTCGGATTTTAAAATTTGGAAAAATACTCCGATCTGCTGTATTTCCGTTATATGTATGCGTGTGAAAAACCACGTGTGAAATAAAGACAGAACTACCCCAAGACGTTAAGATGATGCCACTTATCGAGTTCATCTGACGGACACATGAAATGCAGTTCTCATGTGCCATTCATGTGACGTCCATGTGATTACCAAAAAGGAATGATTTTTTCCCTATATGACTTACGTATCCTTTCTCCCAGATTACTCCACGTCATCGTCTGTCCTTACATCCAACGGTTTATTATTAAAGCTACCAGATGCTACCATGTGTCATTTTTAATTTGAATGTCACGTGGATATCATTTTATGTCTTTGTTTCCTATTTTGTTCTAGCTTAAAAAAAAATATGCAAGCAAAAATTAAAATATAACTGGGAGGTCTAATTGAAAAAAAAGATTAACATATTATTTGACTAGAAATAACACCACTGAACCACTAGAACAAAGAGAAAATTAATAAGAACCTTACATATACTTTGAGTTAGGATTTCTTTGCCTTTTAAGGTTTAGTTAAATAACATTGTTTTGGTTCTTAATGTTAACTGTGTCATTGTAAATCTGGTTAAAAGCAGGAGTAGATACAGCAGCATAGGTGGATGGTGCAGTATCACTTACCTTCCTTTTAGCACCAGCAGCAGCTGAAGAAGAAGTGGGTGGTGCAGTGGTTGATGTCTTTTTTTTTGAGGCACAATTAGATGTTGATTTGCTTGAAGATGCAGTTGTTGATGCATATTTCTTCCTTGTCTTCTTTGGGGTTGCAATTCTCTCAAAAAATGTATCTCCATCAACTAAACACTCTTTTCTAACACTTTTCTTCTTTGGATTTGATCCAACTGGACCACCTTGGCAAGTTCTGCTGTTGTGATCCAAACCACCACATGTACTACACTTTCTAGCTTTTTTTTTGCCTATTATTCTCTATCCAAGATTTTTTCCTTTTCACACAAGGTCTACCTGCTTCTCTTAGTTTTATTGGATTTTTAAGTTTCACACCAGACTACACAAATGAAGAAAGATGTTAGGTTAGGAAACTTGATATACTCAGATCTAGAAAAAATAATAAAATAATAAAGAAAGCAAAAGAAAAAAAAAAGATATTATTTAAATAAAAAAAGATTATCAAAACAAACACTAAAGGTCACCTGATTTTCCCACTCATCAATGTCTTCCCATGGAGTGATTGACCAAGAGTAGGTGGTCCTATACATGTCCACAGTGTAGTATTTACTACAATACCTGCACTCATTCATTACTCATTTATTTCATATGATTCATTGCATACTATAACATATATGAACTACTTAATAGTAGGAAAATTATTCGCAATGTCCAATCAGGATTGAATCTAACCAAAACACAGGTAGCATGCTGACATGGAAACTGCCTCAATTGCCATTGTCTACAAGTGCAAGTTTGATCAACAATATGAACAACAAACGCTTTCTTTGAGACTTTATAGGTGACCTCATATGTTTTCAACTCTCTGCAGGTTCAAAATCAAAGTTCCCTTTAAGCTCACTCATTACATGAATGAGATTTTTAGCTTCAGATACCAGGTCACCAATATTCCATGTTGCATCTAGTTTTCTTCTCTTGAAATACAAGCCATTAACCAACTGTGTGTACATTGTGGCTAACTTGATCACAGGTTGGTTTCTAAGTTTCTTACATATGGCATTAAAGCTTTCTGAAAAATTGTTATTTATATGCTCACAAGTAACATCATGTGGGAACCATGCCCTTGCCTAGCATTTTGGGTCCAAATCTATCAAATATTGGTGTGCATCTTCATTTATTTCTAGCATTTTATCCATATGTACCTAGAAAATAAGTATTTAGTTGTTGTAAATGACTAAAGACAAATTACAAATCAAAAAATTACAAGATTTTTGCAAATACTACCTTCCAGTGATGTAACTTATATGCTTTTGCGTCCTGCCATAGAAGGTTTGTCAATTTAGGACCCTTGAATCCATTGTTCTGGAAATTCTGGTAGAGATGCCTGCAAAATTAACAATATCAAATATTCTACAAAAATGGTGGTACGAATAATAAACAAGTACAAAATAGATATTTCCTAAAGCAATATTTGTGATTTGCCAAACAGAATAATTCTTTTACTGATTCAAGAAGACCCTTTTGTCTATCAGATATAATTGTCAATCCAACCATATTTGGTATCTTTTTCTTTAATTCTGTTAAGAAAATGGACCAATTTGCTTCAGTCTCTGACCTACATACAGTCATACCAAAGGGGAACAGTGCATTTTCAGCATCTATAGCAGTTGCAGAAAGCATTACACCACTTAGCTTACCAGTCAAGTGCATTCCATCCAACCCTATAACCAACCAACAACCATTCAAGAAGCCTTTAATTTGTGCATTGTATATTAAGGTTACACTCTCGAATCTTTCATGTTAACCATCATTGGCATAAGTGAAGTTAGTTATGCTTCCAGGGTTCAAAGTTGTAGCAGCAGTACAAAGTTGTGAAACTTTGGTATAGCTATCCTCAAACCTACCATTCAACTTGCCCAGAACCAAATTCTGTTTACACAAAAGTTTGTAAGATCAATAAAGTTAGACATTTCAATAACTTAAGAAATAAAAGAAGAAACAAACTAAAGAAAATTCATACCCTTGCGTCATCTGCAACCCAATAAGGAATGTCAATCTTTAATTGTGGCCAAATGATTTCTTTTGCTATTTTTCTCTCCTTTTTCACTGATGAAGAAACATTGTCTCCAACAAGTAGTCAGCTACAAATCTAGAATTGCATTTTGGATTTTTATCTACAAATTTAGTAGCACATGTGTGTGTTAGGTGGCAACTCCTAAATGTGATAGTCTTCTCACCAGGAATGATTCTTTCCCTCACATGCCACTGAAAATTCTTGTTTTCCTTGAGCTTGCAAACAACATACAACCTCGTCTTATCTGTCTTGGTCACCGCATACTGCATATGGTTAAGTACTGCATACTGCCTTAGATGCTTCCTGAAAGCATATATATCTTCAAACCTCATTTTATTGCACAACACACCAGGTTCAACATTAGGAATTTCTTTATTGACCATTGTCATAACTGAGGAGCCCACTGCATACACACCAAAATCTGTTTCCCACTGAGCATATTCCTCTTCAGTAATTTCATATGCAGGAAGACTAGCATTAGCAAAACCTTCTACATTGCCAGCCAAATTCTCATCACCAACCCCACTAGCATTAGCATTTCCTTCTACATTGCCACCCACATTCCATTCTACATCACCAGCACCATCACCAACATCTTCATTTCCAACACACTTAGACAAAAATTCTTCATAATTGGTTCTTTTGGCATCTTCATCTTCACTAATGCCATGTTGGAATTCTGGTCTATCATCCGGATGACACTGATCCTCAACCTCATTCTGCAGATTCACTTGATCTTCACCAATATTAGCATCTTCAAAAATTATAGATTGTGTAACTGCAGCATCCCAGAAGGTTTGATCACCATTGTATACAACACTATCTTATGTAGTAATGACTTCAGACTCATTTTCCCACCTTCATGACCAAAGTTCAATCTTGTTGGTCTTCTCTCAGTCATGTGATGCTGCTTGTTAGATTGTTTAGCAACTAGTCTTGGACTCTTCCTAACATTAGGTTTCTTAGTAACCCTTTTTTTGCAGGACTAGCTAGACTAGAAAAACCACTAACACTGCCACTGGCAGCACCACCAACTGCCCTATTTCTAACAGTATCACCACCAATTGGTACATCAACATCAACCGTACAAATTTGCAATTCAACAAAACCATCTTCATCTTGTTTCCACATTCTAACAAAATCTTTTTCACACTCACAGTGATAATTTTCCTTATCAAACAACATAAGATTCAATTCAGGATTCATACCCAAGGTTATCATCCTATCTTTTACCATTTGTATAAACCTATCACCACTAATACCAGCAGCAACACCAACAAAATATATAGGTTTATACTTCTCTGACCCATTTAGCACAGTAACTATAAAATCCCTATTTATTTTAGCCCTGATATACATACATAATTCAATACAAGCATGTCAAAATCTGAAATTTCTTTATCAATTTCGAAAACAGTTTCAATTTCAAACAACAAACCCCCAATTTTTACATACAAATTTCAATATAAACATGTCAAAACACCCAAATTTTACAAACAGATTCAATTTCAATGCAGACATGATAAAACCCCTAAATTTTTACCTACCAATTTCAGAAACAATTTCAATGTAAAACATGTCAACTAACCCCAATTTGAGAAACAAGTTTCAACTTCTATACAATTCAAAATTTCAGTTTGAGAAACATGTTTCAATTTCAGTATATAAACCCCCAAATTTAAACAAAACCGAAAATATCCTAATTTTACATACACAAATTTCAGTTTCAATCATATAAACCCTAAATTACCGAAAAAGAATAAAACCCCCAAATTTTAATTTCATCCATTTACAAATTAATACAAAACATCATGTGATTCATGGAAATGAAGGATTGGGTTCCATTTACTTACTTGTTTCGACGAAAAATTCGACTCGAATCGTCTTCGTCTTCAACGAGTTCTCGTCTACAACTATTTCTTCATCTCCGTATCGAGTTTCTAATCTCTGCAACATTGAAAATAAGAGTCTTATTCATTCACAATTAACGTTTGAAACACAGTTCTGATCGATGCTTTAATAGTCTTACCTGGTCTTGTCTATTTTCTTGTTTCGTCTCTCCCTCTCGCCTGTGTATATGAAAAATAATGAAGAACAAAATAGTTTCTGCTATTAGATTGAGTATTTAGAGTCTAATTTCCCACGCGTGCCACTAAAGCATATGAACAGTGACACGTCATATGTCTCAAAACCCGACAGTTGTACAAACATGTGTCCATCAGATGAACTCGATACGTGGCATCATCTTAACATCTTGGGATAGTTCTTTCTTTATATTGCACATGGCTTTTTACACGCGTACATATAACGAAAATACTAACAGATCGGACGTTTTTCCAAATTTTAAAAGTCCGGGACATTTCTCCAAAATAACCCTCCACTTTAGGGCATTTTTTTAAGTTTCTTGTAAAATTAAGAATCAAAACAAATCACCGCACAAAAGGTTAGGAATTGACATCAGATGTCGACACGACGACAAACCCTTTGTACTATGTAT
Source organism: Papaver californicum (assembly GCA_023531435.1). Classification (NCBI taxonomy): domain Eukaryota; kingdom Viridiplantae; phylum Streptophyta; class Magnoliopsida; order Ranunculales; family Papaveraceae; genus Papaver; species Papaver californicum. Next base: position 1,318,616 of record JAJJMC010009201.1, on the reverse strand, counting down.
ATGTTTCTTCAAGTTATTCTTTTCTCGATAGAAAATAATAAAAAGGGGGGAATACTAAATCTTTGCGGGGAATATCAATCCACAAGTTCAGTGGTCTGGATATTTTTTGTTTTATATCCCCACAAAAGTTTGGTACAGGTGTATTTACATTGGAATTGTGTACGTGCTTTTTATTTTGACATTTGTGATAAAATTATGAAGACCAAAAATCAAGATTCAGCCACCCTTGATTCTAAGTTTTAATCTCTTGATTCTTCTATCTAGCCGAAATTCCCTGTTTTGTTGTGTGCCTTCTGTCTACTTCTCTAGCTGCACTAGCACCTTGTTAGCATTTCATAATTCTTGAGTCATCTTTGCATTACTGATCCCTGCACCTACTCTAATCATATCTGTGTTTTAAATTCTTATTCATTCACTTATATTGCTTTTGTCCTTCTTATCATCCGGAGAAGTCTGGGTTCACGCACTGATAACAATCCTTCAGGCCATTATCTCAGTCTGCCACCCTTTCTTACCGTTTCTGCATCTGTCCTTCCATCAACCTTTGTCCAATTTTCCGGCCCATATTTACCTAACATCTCAATTGGGCACATCGACCAATAATCTAGCCCATTTTAATATATTTTCCTTTATATTCTTCTTCATTCTCTACTAAAACGTACAAGTACTCAAGGACAGCAGTGTATTATTATACTACTGCTCTTGAATCTACATTTCTTTGGCCATACTCAGTCACTATGTACCTTGTTTGTTTATCCATCTGTACACTTTAAGTTTAGTTCTTTTCGGCAAACCTACTTCGATAACCAAATATACATCGTGCTTCACAACAACTACTATTAGCAAATTCTCATTGCAAGGCGACTTTTGTTCTTCTGATTGTTATCAATTCAGACAGTAGCTTCATTTTTCTATAGATCGCATATTCTGCTCCAACAATCATGAATTTCCTTCTGCTTACTCCCACAATCTTATGTACTGCTCCTTCACTCGAAGATTTCTTCAGCGCAACTCAGTGTTTCAACTTCTGATATTTCCATTTGTTTAGACTATCATATCATAGTTCATTCGTGCAGTTTAGCACTTCGTTTCCAACAAGCTATGCCCCAACATACTTCTCTACTTCTATTTTTTCAGCAGTTTCCTCAACTTCTTAGTTATAAGCTCTTCCAATTGGGCCCAATCAAAACCTTAACTATATTATTCAACTTCTCAATTATTAAGTTCATAGTTTGCAGGCTACATCTTTCTTTGATCCTAAAATGAATATCCTAGCGTGGAATTGTCAAGGAATTAATCAACCGACAACTATTCAACATTTGTGCGGCCTGATTTCAACATATAAACCTTCGATTTTATTTCTCTGGGAAACCTTAGCCAATGAGAATCATATGAATTCTCTTAAACACTCTCTTCAATTCCGACAGCATTTCACAGTCCCCAAAATTAAAAGGGGCGATAGATTGTGCTTATTATGGAAAAATAATTTAAATGTGAGAATTTTGCTGCATTCTCAAAGTTACATATATGCACTAGTTACCCCGCCTCCACCTGCACAACCATGGATGTGCACCGGCATTTATGGCCTACCTCACCAAGAAGCACGAAGAATCCTCTGGGAAGATTTTCCAACTATCTTCCCCAATATCAACACAAATACTGCATGGATACTGCTAGGTGATTTCAATGATATAATGGAACAATCCGAGAAAAAAGGAGAAAGGCTAGTAACATATGCACAGACTCAGCATTTTCTCACAATGATAAATCAGATGAGATTCATTGATATGGGATTTCAAGGAAATCCATTTACCTGGAAAAATAATCAGCTTGGGCAAGACAATATTCTAAAACGCCCTGATAGAATGTTAGACACTCAACATTGGCGAACAACTAACCCCCGTTCAAGAGTTATCCACCTCCCAAGGATTGCTTCTGACCACGCCTCAATCTTGTTGCAGACGAAATTGATTGATTGGAGAGGTACAAAAAACTATAAATTTGAACACCTTTGGGTCACCCATCTGCAACTCAAGCAAGTGGTAGAAACTACCTGGATCCAGAAGAGCGACACAAAGTCTACTCTGGACCTACAATTGAAGCTCATCATAACCAGTCAAACTCTAACCGAATGGAATAAGGAAACGTTTGGCTATCTCCCTACCAGGATCAAGAACCCAATGACACAAATAAAGGAAGCGCAACACTAATGTGCGGTTCAACAAGGAAATGAGCAAGATTTCTGGCTAACTCGTGAGAAAGAACTTAGGATTCATCATTTGACCCTACTTCAATGCCACGCAACCTAATGGCAACAAAGATCCATAATTCACTGTAATCAGGTGATAGCAACACAACTTTCTTCCACACCAAGGAAACCATTCATCGATGACACAACAATATACAACAACTACAAGATGATCAGAACAACTGGGTAACCAATAAAGATGAGATTACACAACTCATTTTGAATCATTATACTGAAGAATACACAGCAGCCCCCATAACGATTGATGAGGATCTTTTTAGAACAATCACCTCGAGATTAACTACTAGGAAATGCGCGTGCTCTCCAAACTGCTAAAGTAACTCCAACGGAAATAAAAAAAGGTTTCTTTTTGAAAGATTCTGAGTGAGCTCCAGGTCCAGATGGCTGCACCAGTAAGTTCTTCAAAATCTTCTGGGAAATCACTCATAATCAGTTAATAGATATGGTTTAAAGTTTTTTAAATTCCCTAAATATTCACCTGCTCATGAATCATACAAACCTTACACTCATTCCAAAAGTAGAATATCCTTCAAAACCATCACAATTCAGACCTATAGGTCTTTGCAACATCACTTATAAAATTATTGCAAAAATTTTAGTCAACCGTATTAGACCGCTTCTCCCTTTCCTGATAAGCCCTTACCAGAGTGCTTTCGTTCCTCAAAGATCGATTCATGATAACATAGCAAGTGCGGAAGAACTATTCCACTATATCAAAACTTTAACCCTAACTAAAGATCCGAAAATAGCTCTAAAGCTAGACATCCAAAAGGCTTATGACAGTTTAGATTGGGGCTTCATCAAAACAGCTTCACAAAACTAGGTTTTCCACCAATTTTTGTAGGCTATATTATGCTTTGTGTCACAACAGTCACATATTCAGTCAATATCAATGGCGCTCCGCACAGATATATCACACTATAAAGGGGCATAAGACAAGGAGATCCATTATCTTCTTATATTTTCATCATCTTTGCGGAAATATTATCCACAAACTTGGGAAACCTGGAAAACCAAAACTTTATTGGAGGTCTCCGTATCACCACCTATCTTACACCTAATGTATGCGGATGACCTCCTAATCACATTCAAATGGTCTACGGAAAGCAGCAATCACCTCAAGAATTTACTTCATTCTTATGGCACTTCAGCGGGACATGTAATTGATACTTCCAAATCCACAATTATACATCATCAAAGACTGGATCAACATGAAGTGGATCACATCAATTTTTCGGAATGCCTATCACTTCGAACCCCCCTTATCTATCTAGGGGTCCAATTCAAGCATGGAAGATCATCCCGACACATTTTTGAACCTCTGCTTCAAAGGCTAGCAAGGAAAGAAAAATGATGGATGACAAAATGCCTCACGCCTGCTGGAAGGTTAGTACTCATCAAAACTTCTCTAACACCCACCTCTAACCATCTTATGCAAACCAAAATTCTCCCCACCCATGTGGATAAACAAATAGACCATATCACTAGGAACTTCTTCTGGGGACATGATTCATCTGTCAAAAAAATTCATCTTGTAGGTTGGGATAAACTATCCCAATCTATTTCAGCAGGTGGGCTTGGTATTAGAAAGAGTAGTGAGTATTATAAAGCACTGCTTATGAAAAGGGTATGGAATTTATATGACCACCCTGATTCCATCTGGGCTAGCATATATCAAGACAAATATCTCAAACAAAAACCAATTTTTCAAAGCTCTTTTATCATTCAATCTTCTTCCAGTGCACAATGGAGACAATTAGATTCGCTCATACCCAGGGCCGGCTTTGAAGCCTAGAAACAGGGCATATTTTTTTCCTAAGCTACTATGGCCTATGGGCTAGTATGTTGGGGGCCCAATATATTTTAGGTAGTTCTAAATTTCCAAAACTCATCTAACCAAAAACGGAAAGAACTATGAATAACAGTTCTAAATTCCGACTTCCGTGAATATAATTTACACGTTTATTCAAATTATCCTTTAAACTTGGACTACACATATCAAGTTCTCTGCTAACCCAGCAAGTCCTCAATTACAATTGCCAATTGGAGCAGCGAAGAAACAAAAAAAAATCAGTCCGAGCAAGGAGCATAAACATAGTGTCTTTGTTTCCAATACTATTTCAGTGAATTCATAATTGTAGCACAGGTTAGTCTAGTTAATAGTTAAACTGTTTGAATTTAACAATTGATTCGAGCCCTTGTTTGCATCTACTATTTTTGCTGACTATTTTTGAAACTAAAATTGTTGAAGTCATATTCGATGTTCAAATAATAATGTTAGTGCTCCCAAAGGGACTGATGTGATCATTTCTACAAGTATTTTTCTTTTTGTTTTTGATAGTCAAACTTTTGCAAGTTCATTTTATTTACGAAGCAAGTGTATAAACAGAAATCCAATATAATTGGCATTAGTTCGTTTTTTTTCAGTTTTATATGAGTAGATTTTATCAAAAAATGCTTAGAATCTATATACGCGGAATGTTTTTTTTGTATTAAAGAATGCTCTAAATTTTTCTCGCCCAATGTCATCTGAATATCAGAGACGGCCCTGCGCATACCCACCTTCCAAAATCTTATTTTCCACCGTGTGGGGAACGGATTAACAACCCCTATCCAGGATAATTGGATTCCACATTTCCCCAACCTAGACCCTATACAATGTCACCCTATCCAAACAGTAACAGATATCATTGATTTTATAACCCACATCTGGATACATGACAAACTCGACACCCTTCCGCGAATCGCAAAACCAAAAATTATTAACATCCACCTCCCCCAAGACAGCCCTCTGGATAAGATCATATGGCCGCATTCAAAAACCGGAAGATACACCACCGCTTCCAGATACAATTGTCTAACCCAATAAGTAAACCAACAATCCAACCAGAACCCCCTACCAGTCTCCAAATTCCTGTGGACTTTACCTTGTTCACCTAAAATACAGCTTTACTTGTGGAGGGGAATCAATGAAGGCTTACCCACATTCTCCATCATATCCCGCATACATCATCAACTCCAATCTTTGTACCCAGTGCAACATTGAACCAGAGACGACCGAACACCTGCTCCTACGATGCTCAATAGAAAGTATAACCTGGAACACCCTTCTAGATCGCCTTTCAAACAATCATCCAGATAAAAATACCCTTCCGACTTCTATAACCCCCCAAACAACCATCACCCAACTCTTAAAAAACCATCCCCCTTCCCTCAACCATAACCTCTTTCTGTTTTCTCCTCTGGTCTCTTTGGCTAACCAGAAATGAAAGTATATTCCTCTATTCCCAACCAACATCAGATGAAATTATTTTGAGAGCTTTCAACCTGTAGCAGGAGTTCTCCTGGGCATGAGAGCTCGTCCGCCAGTTATTTGATAGACACGTTTTCATGTCTTATTTGTTCTCATATTTATATTGCTTTTTCTCAATTTATGTATTAATATTATTGTTTTGTATGTCCTTAGGTATTTTTGGAGGAATAAACTTTTGTAGAAAAGTTGGTAGAAAAGTGCTAAAAACACCCAAGAAAAGTGATAAAGGCACCCATCAAATTACTAAAGGCACCCCTGGGAATCTATAAAGGCACCCAGCTATTTGATAAAGGCACCCACATTTCAAATTCAAAAAAATCTTGGCGGGAGTATTTTCTTATCTATCTGTGAAGAGTTGTAACTGTATCTTTTGTGATTTTCTCGAAGTTAAAAGCAAGGATATATTTTATCCTTAAAAAAATGAAGTTTTTGACGAGTTTGGAGACAATAGGACTCGTGAGAATGTTGTTACAGATAAAAAAGGAAGAAAGAAAAGTTCTCGGGTTGTTCTCGAGCCTGAATTAATTGGAAGATACTATCGAGAATCAAACAAGGAAACAATGTGTTATCATTGGGCATAAACAATGCAACAAGATCAGTTTGAAGAAGATTGTTGAGAATAAAATCATCGAGATGATCAATCAAGAATGTTGTCGAGATTTGATTCATTAATTAGAGGATATTCTTGAAGATTTGATTGCTATGGTGTATAAATAGAGGTTTTGGGAGTCACAGAATGGAGGATATAGTGATTTGGGGGGTTGGCTTCGGCCAGAAAGCTAGAAAAAAATAATCTCTGAAAAATCCAATTGGTTTCTGCTGCTACACGCGCAAGGAAGAAGATGAAGAAAATAAGAACATAAGGCTCCAGGAAATTGTTGTTTCTTCTGTTGCCTTTTCTTTTAAGTTTCAACACCTTTTGTAACGGTTGAGTGAATAGTTCTTGTAACAGTTTAGAGTTTCAATACACTTTTAGTATGTGTTTCTTTCACTTCTAATAAAAGAAGTTGTTTATTCATTGAATCATTTTAATCATTCTGCGACTCAGTTGGTCAGTTCTTTTTATATTTTTCTTTTTCTCAAGCACTTCTGAGCTATGTACCTATCTTTTAATAGTGTTTTGAGAGTGATGAGCTAAACCCCATCACTGGGACAATGGAGGAAGCTACTTTTCACAATTGTTTGGTAACTATATTTAATTCTTTTATGACTTTTGCATTAATTTAAATTGAATTATGATTTTACTAATTAGGTGTGATTTTGTTTGATGGTGTATGCTTAGTCTAAAGTACTTTTGATGCGACATGCTTATGATTTACATCTAATGTTTTAGGAATCTACTTTTGGCAAAGAATCAGAGTCAACATTTCTATTATTTGAGGTATAATTGTCTAGAATTAATATTTGAATCGCATGAATATGGAAAATGGTGGAATCCCGAGTCCCAGTATCTCTTAATCTTTTTTACCATCTTTTGTATATAATTGCTAGATTAAAATTAGAATTAAATCTAAAATCAATCTTCACAAGTCCGAGTGGACGGTACCCTATTTACCACTGTCAACCACATCATTATTCCTGACGACTCTTCGACTACGAACCCATCTAACGCCATCAGAAGAACAACAACAATCTCGGTGGGATGAACCTGCCCTACATTGGAATGGATTAAGATCAATACAGATGGTGCTGCCAGAGGACACCCAGGTTTAGCGGGTATAGGATTCATTTACAGAAACTCAAAGACAAGAATAGTTTTAGCGCTAGCACAACCGATCGGAATCACAACTGCATTATCAGATGAAACCTGGGCCATGCTTCTGGCCTCCAGAGCTGCAATAGAGAGACAGTGGTCGAAGTTCATCTTTGAATCAGACTTGTTGGAAAAAATCATGAGATTTCTTACATCTCCCGCGAAGCCTCCTTGGTATATCTTAGGCATGATCACGGAGATAAAGCTTAGAATGCGCCAAATACCTCATTGCGCTATACAACATAATTATAGAGAAGGAAACCAAGCAGCTGATGGACTCGCTAACCACACAGCTGATGGAAATCAGACGGGGAATTTGTCAACAAGAATATGGAACCATGCAATCCCTTTTTTCATTAACCAAATTGTACTAAATGACTCTATGGGTACTACTTACCTACGTGTAATCTTTCTACCACATTAATAAAATTGTACGATTATGCTTCAAAAAAATCAAGATTTTGGTCAATCTTTGACCAAATTAAAAGTGGGTCAATTTTTGTTTTCTTAAAGATCTTTTAGTGTTGTTGAGAATGAAATTACTGTAAATGCCTCAACAATTGATGGTGAACACATGTTAATGCTTCAAAAAAAAAGTGAACACATGTCAGCTGATCTATTTTGATGACAAACTTGATTGTGAGGTCTAGAATACTACAAGTTCTGTAACTACATTTATATGAAGAGCAAAAACCAATTCAAAGATCCAATGGTCTGGATTATTTTGCTTTATATAGAATGATATCCCTACAAAGATTTGGTATTCCCTTTATAATTCCTGCTAAACAAGTGCATTTATGTTGGAATTTTGTATGTGCTTTTTATTTTGACATTTGTGATAATAAAACTATAAAGAGCAAAAAGCAATCAATAACAGAAGATTCTTTTTGTGTCGTTGAGAATGAAATTACTGTAAACGCCTCAACCATTGATCATCAAAACATATCATGTGGTCTATTTTGATGATAAATTTGATTGTGAGGTCAAGAATACTACTACTATATTTATGAACGTTTAATTGGGGGATACCTCCACAAATTGGGGGATACCATGTAAAATAAAATAGGATTATGTTGAGGTATTTCTGAAAACCCCTTATCCGTGGTATTTCGTAATACCTAATCTACCCTTGATTAATTAGATGTTAATTAGTTGTTGGTTAATTAATTATCTAAAATAAAACTTAAGATTATTAAGATTATTGTTATAGTTAATGTGTTATGTTAGTTATAGAGAAATAGGTGGAGGAGGAGAAGAGGAAGAAGAGGTGTAAAAAAAAGTGAGATTTGGGAAGATTTTATAGAAATGAGTGAATCTAATCAGGAATTTGATGTTGGGGAACCTTCATCTCAACAAGTATAAGGGTTTACGTTGTATTTGATAACGATTCTCAATTGTAAGATTTTGTAGATAATCAAAATTTTATCTATGAGAAAAAACTAAACCAACATATTTATGAGCACGAAGGTTCAAGTGAAGAACCAACCCATGGAAATGAAGAATGTGAAGATTCAAATGCTCTAAACACTCAGGTATAGATCCAAATTATTTAGAAAGTGATTTCTTATGTTCGAATCGCCATGGATGTGTAGTGGAAAAGCTCGCAGTCGGTATTGTCGCAGTTTAATAACTATGCCGATTGATATTGTCGGCATATTTTTCAAAAATTATACAATACCGACAGCAGGTATTCCCCCATGGAATATCTGGTTGGAGATTCTTCCGGTATGGTATTCATACTATGTACAATACCGACTGACCCCAAAAACTTGTCAGTGTTTTTAGGGAAGACAAGAATGTCAGTCGACACAGTCGAATAGATCTTAGTATGCCGACTTAGTCCAATAGTATGCCCAAAAGGGTTATTCTAGGATTCACAGTCGGCATAATAAGATGGAACACTAACTATGCCGACTTCCATTAAAAAATAGCCAGTATTTTTCTGACCTAAGTCGGCATTGAAGATGTCTATGTCTACAATGCCAACCGTGACCATTTAAAAATATAGACCCTTTTAATAGTTACCAGTCGGCATTTTTTTTAAGTTGTCGATCATGCCGACTGAGTTGAAAATAGTTTTGTAAATATTGTAGTAAGTCGGCATTGATTGTAACTCTTTCTACAATGTTGAATGAGTCCTTTGGTATGTTTTTTTGCCTGAAATTGTTCTTTGTCGGCATTGCTTCAAGTTATCGAGCATGCCGACTGTGAAACTTCTTTACTATACTTCGACTAGGTTTCTTATTTTTTGTGGTTAGATCGTACTTGGCACCGATGCTGATACTAAACTTTTGCGAGAGTTGGGTCCAGATACTTCAGAGTACTATGCGAATGATTTGGTAAGTTACGAAATAATTTTGCAAGTATGTATTTGCATTTGTTTACTAGACATATAACTTGTTATATTTGTGTGTAATATAGGAATTCACAAGTAAAGATAATGCAATCAAGTGGCCTATAGATATAACTCTCAAGAATAAGTGTGTTGTAGTCAGAAACAATCAAGGCAAATTAACTCGGTTTAAAATGGCTTGTGAGAGAGATGGGGAGTACGTTAGCCATAAGAAAAAGGGATATGTGTATCCAAAGAAGACTAAGAGATACAAGACTATAACGAGAAAGGATGGATGCCCCTTCAAGTTTGTATTTAATTTGAAAGGAAACGCATGGAAGAGTAAAGTGATGTGCGGTCGACATAACCATCCGGATCCCGCGACCTTTGTTGGCCATTCCGCAGTTGCAAATTTGAAACCCAATCAATTCAAGGAAGTAGAGAGGTTGACTAAAACACGCACCACACCTAATCAAATCCTCAGCGGTATCAAGGCGAAGGATCGAACCAACATGTCTTCTTTCATTACTATTTACAATGCAAAAACAAGTATCAGAAGGCGCCAATGGCAAGGAAGGTCGGTTATGCAAGAATTTTTAAAGCTAGCCACCGATCACAACTACACACATAAGGAAAAAATTGGGTCGGATGGCAAAGTCCTTCAAATATTCATTGCACATCCGTTGATGGCATAATTGGCTCAATCATTCTTACCGGTTTTTATGATGGACTGCATCTACAAGACAAACAAATATCATATGTCGTTGTTCAACATCGTGGGTCATACATCGGATAAGGTAACATTCACTTTGGCTTGGTGTTTTATGAGAGAAAAGCAGAATCATAACTATATATGGGCCTTACAATAGTTGAAGTTACTCTTCCGTGGCAATGATCTTCCAAGGGTTATAATAACTGATTATGAACAAGCACTAATGACCGCTTCAGATGTTTTCCCGGATGCACAAAATTTTCTTTGTACATTCCATATAGTGAACAATATGAAAAAGAATTGTCATGCGGTTATTGAACCACCAAAGAAGAATATTAAGAAGTCCAAGGAAGAAGAAGATGAGGAACAAGTTCGATTAAGACAACTATCACCCGAGGAACAAAATAAAGAAAGAAAGAGAACTAAAGAGACGGTGGACAAAGAACACAAATAAAATTATCTCAAAATGGTTGAGTTTTCTAGGCGAGTAGGATTCCTTGATTTGGTCCATCACCGAGGATAGATATGAAGAGAATTTGAATACGTTTATTGCTCATTGAGGGGAAAATTATCCAAGTGTGGTAAAATATTGTAGGATCCAATGGTTGGATCCTTACAAAGAGAAATTTATGCGGGCATGGACCAACCGATATATGGAAATGAAGCCATTAGTATTGCAGAGTCCGCTCACGACTGATTGAAGAAACTCTTAGATCCAAATCAAGGAAATGTTGTTACGGTGACTGAGACAATGGAACAATATTGATAGAATTAAGAAAGTATTTGAAAAAATCTCAATGGAGAGAATGACAACACATTTGAAGGATGCAATGTTGCTCCTGGAATAGAGTACAATGTGTCAATTGGGCGATATCGTATATGATGAGAGAATTAAACTGTGAGAGAGATTATGGCCAACCGGATGATGTGTGTGTTTTTCCTATAGTGTCGTCTATAGGTCTTCTATGTCGTCATATGCTTGTGAAGTATAATGATGTAATACCTATTGAAGCTATTAATCCGTTTTGGAAACGACTTTCTTTCACCCCTCCTCCTACAGAAGATGGCGGAGAAAATGTATGGGAAACTAAGGAAGCCAGAGAATTCTTCAACACTTACGCAAGAGGAAACTTGGCTGAAAGATAAATTTTGTTGAGCCAAATGAGACGATTGAGTCACCTATACACAGTGGAGGAACCAATAAAAGGAAAGCCTGTTGGTAGACCACCGACCAAATTGGCTAGGAAAAAATAGAGGAAAATTTTAAAACAAGCAAGTCAACGAGAGACGGAGCATGAGGATAGTAAGAAAAGAGATCCATGTGCTTTTAAGATATCCGAAGCGACGTATGATGAAGAACCGGCTTCTCCGAAAAGAGGAAGGCCGAAAAGAGAAGTTGTACATTAACTCCACAACTTCAATATGAGAATTCCCAAGCTATTCCCAATGTTCATGAGACACCGGTTTCAAAAAAAGAGAGTTAGGCCGAAGAAGGAGCCTAGTACATCAACTCTGCAACAACAAGATGACAATTCTCAATTTATTCCCAATGTTGATGAACAACAGGCTCCAAAGAAAAAAGATAGGCCGAAGCAGGAGATTATTTCATCAACTCCGCAACATCAAGATGATAATTCACAAGCTATCCCCAACTTTGATGAACAACCGTCTCCAAAGAAAAGAGGTAGGCCGGAGAAGGAGGTTAGTTCATCAAATCCGCAACATCAAGATGAGAATTCACAAGTTATCCTCAACGTCGATGAACAACCGGCTCCAAAGAAGAGAGGTAGGCCGAAGAAGGAGCCTATTACATCAACTCCGTAAGATGAGAATTCACAAGATATTCCCAATGTTGGGGAAGCACTGGTTCCTCACAAGAGAGGAAGTACATTGAAGGAAGTTGTGTCTCCGGAAATTTCCGAAGATGGTATGGAGATAATGAAAAACAAGAGGTAATATGAAAACCCCAAGAGATTCGAAAACCGGTAAGCCGAAGCAAACTTGTCATACCATAATAGAAGATTATACGAAACAACTTCCCGAGATTATTCGTGAATATGTTATCTCAATAGACGATGTGGATGGAGATAGAAATTGTGGTTATCATGTTGTGACCGAGCAATTAGGATACTTACAATCGGCGAATACATTGGGGATGACACAATGACAATATGCAAGAATGTGTATGGCCGCAACACTAATCAAAAGGAAGAGTTTCTATGAAACCACGGTGGACAATAAACAAGAATTCAATGATTTGCATGCTCGTGTACTAGAGCCAAAGGAACCCATGAACTTCCTTCCGTCGTCTTATTAGATGAAATTACCGGTGTGTCGGCATCTCATAGCGGATACATTTAACTGTGTGGTTCCTTATTTTGCGTCTGGGACGGGAAGTACGTTTACACCAAAATTACAGGTGTGTGAAGGGTCGTTGAGGAAAAGAAGAATTTTTATGGCTTTCGTGAACGAGAACTATTTTATCGGTCTCAAGTTAAAGGAAAATTATCCTTTACCACCGCTTTGTGCGTATACCAATATACCGACATGAATCCGCAATCACTCTATTAGTTGGATTACAAAGTACGAGGAAAACCACCAATTGTGGGATACTTTAAGTTTATCCGTGAAGCCACCTACAGTAATAATTGAAATGTTGTAAACTTGAGAGGGTTCACTTTTGGAACTTAGTATGAAATGTTTTTTTATGGGAGTTACTTATATTCCGTATTTTAAACTATGAATAAATAACGATCAATGAATGATATGGTTTTAGTTCAACTAATGGTTTGAATTTTTATGTCATGAATGGTTTTTAGTTTTCTTTAATGGTTGTCTCAAATATTGAACCTAAGTCGGTACTGATATGACTACGCCGACTTTCAGTCGGTATATGTAATATTAGTTTCGAGCATACCGACTAACCCCTATGAATAAAATGGCCATTATGTAAGGCACTGTCGGCATTGTTGTAATAATAAACAACAACGCCGACTAAAAGTCGGCATATCCTTGGTAGTGGAACACAATACCGACTGATTTAAAAAATATATGAAAGTAAGTTATATTAGTCGGCATAGAATATTATTACCATGTCCACGCCGACAATGCTGTCGGCATTGAATTGGTTATGTCATATTATGCTGACTTATGATGAAAATTATCCAGAAAAAGTCAATGAAGTCTCCAAATAAGCATGTGAACATCCCAATGCCGACAAAGGAATCGACCATGACAAATGTGTCGACAATGCCGACAATGTAGTACTATGCCGACTGTGACCTAAATATGAGAAATGATTACATTTAGACTTATAGTAATAACATAATTAGATTCAAACTTGGGTTCACTTGTAGTACATTAGAACATGAAAGCAATATTAACTAGACTAACAACTTGTAGACCAACTTGGTCTTACTAAAGAAATACAACACAGTACATATTAATTTTTTTCTCGGAGATTCCACTATTTGGGCAGCTTCGAAATGATAAAACGGCTCTTCTCTCCATTTGGTAAATGCATATTGTGCCGTAAACCTGTCCTATTTGTTCATAGCGAGAAACTCGTTGTACTTGTAGCACAATTTCTTAACATGTTTGGTTCTATCACAAACATAGTCGTCCGTGTAATCAAAGTGTGGTTTCTTGTAGTTATCGTCCAACTTGGGAATGAAAGGTCCTATTTTTATCAGACTCCAAAATATACGATCATCCCGATGTTCTTATGGAAGATCCATGACGAAAAAAAAATTCCTAACCCATTTCGTCTTTTCCTCAACAGACTTTAATCTTTCCCTTAGTTGGAATTGGTCGTAACCAATCTTCTTGAGTACTTCTTTATCCATCGCAATAATTGGTTTGCTTATTTTGCATAACTCTTCTTCTATAACACTAGTTGCTTTTGTAGTTGATGATGATGGGGTAGGTCGTTTGCATCTTATGAGTAAATCTTCACTTGAATTGATGGTTGATGATGGACTTGCCATTGCAAAAGAGTTTTAGTTTGAGTATAATGATAAGGTTTTCAAGTGAGTATAACATGTTGTCAACAACCTTATATAGAAAAGACCCCCAGCGGCTACTTAGTTAGGAATCAAAACTAGCCGTTGTGTCTAGTTGGGTAGTTTTTTTCAAAAATATGGTCATTGGTTTTGTCAGGAGACTAAGTCGGCATGGTTATATAATCCACCATTCCATACCGACTGGGTGTGATTCAGTTTCAGAATATTTGTCTATTTAAATCGACATACAAATAATGAGACATATGAGTGCCGACTAAGTCATATGTTCTCATTCGGCATAGAACTAAAATTCTCGAGCATGCCGACAATATACTTTTTAAAGAGTTCTAATTTTTCGGCATTGTTCGTAGTTAACGAAATACGTGTCCTTTTCTTGCAGTAGTTGATAGCATTCACTATGGCTAAATCTTTCGACATATTCTTTCTTGTATTCGTCAAGAGAAACATCCCAATATAGTTGAGACCGGTGGAAGTCTTGATAATTAAGAATCTTCGTGTCGGACAAAACGGTTCTAAAATCCAAACATCTTTCATTTGTTAACTCAAATATTTCCTTAATGGTTCGATAATTTCTTCCTTTGGATTGCTACATAACGCCACAAACACAATTAATACACGGAACTACAAATTATCCGAAGGTTGATCCAAGTTAACGTTTAGGTGTTGGTCATAACTAGTATTCGTTAACCAAGCTACAACCTACCCATGATCATACTTATTCCATTTCGGCTAACAACGAGCGAGATGAAGGGGACCTAACTCCCGACTAAATTCCTCTTCATGTGCCTATCCTTACACGATGCTGGGTGGTAGGGCTCTAATACATCTATTGATAAAGTAGACGCCTGAAGGGATGTATTCTCTCAAGAACCCACCCAGTTCTGTTCAACCATTCAAGGTTGGGCGATGCCCTTCTAATAAGGAGGTACCATCCACTCGGTGACATCACCTGGCCCCTGACACCGTTTCGAGCAGAGGTACCGTCCCCCACAAGATACCCTGTTAGGTTGGCTACGTTACTAGCAATGCAGGCTGCCCTTGCATTATGGGGACTATAAAAGGGGGACACCAGGCATACTCATTAGGAGGAGTCTCGATTAACTTTTCGGATACGCCTCAGAGCAGGGAGCACCACCAGATGGTTGATATCCAAGGGTCTAAGCACCATACGAGTATTATCTCGCGCATTTACAAAGCCGAGTATTATCTCGCACAATTACAAAGCCGAATACAATCTCGCATAGTTACACAAAGACGAGTACAATCTCGTATAATTACATAAATCCGAGTAACAATATCAAACACACATGCGATCAGGCATTGATACTAACCATGAATGGTCCTTGCAGGAAATAAAGGCATCACGAAAATGAAGTTCAAAGTTCGATCAAGAAAATTTTACAAAGTCAAAGTTCATTCATTCAAAATAAGGCACGAGGTCGAGAATGACTAAACTCTCTAAATTTCTGCATATAGAAGGGCTCTGCTTCACCATTGACAGTAGCAATCCAATTATTCGCATTCACTGACAATCAGTGACCTTTCCCTCCAATGTTGCGGGATTGGTTTTAGTGTGTAAGCTACGACAGTTTGGGTCAAGCTTGATTCACACTCACTAAACTTGTGCCAGAACTTGTACCAAGGAGGATATAAAACATCACTCGTTTGCTTGTACTCTAGTTGCCTCATTACACGAAAAATATTGTACATAACAAATCCTCCAGGGTGAAACAACGGTCCATTGTAAAAGGCAACATCATTAGCCATTGGGTTATAGTGGTGCACTTATCTACCCTCCTTGTAATGATCAAACACTACCTTATCGACTGTTATTGCATCCAATTCAATCTCATTGCTATCAATCGTCTACTGTTATTTGGTTTTGGACCTCCTTTGAAGTTGTATATAAGAGATCTAGGGATGTTATGATCCCAATCACCATTTATGCTCAAGTATGGAAAATCCGTGAACAATGTTGTGAAGTGTTCATAGGCCCAGGCATATGTCAAGATAATAAAGTTTATAAGAATTAACATGTTTGCAAACATACTTGGGAAAAAAAAGACAACAACGATTAAATTGTTTCGAGCTTACCTGTAGGAGAGTCATGTTCCCAACAAAGTCTCTGCAAGTCGCCTTAGAAGCCTTACGCATCTCAATCAACAAATGTGCAACAACCGCAGTGCCCCATGAGAAGTTAGGGATATTTTCCAAAGGATACAACAATTGAAGAAAGTTGGCATTCACCCGGTTTCCACTAGTGTCAGGGAAGATCCTCGTGCCCAAGATACATAAACATATAGGCAGCGGATGTACGTCGAATATCTTCGGGATCCAATTTTTCTTGCTCTTCTCTCTCTCGTGTCCCTCCAAAGGTTTCCTTGATCATTTTGATTTTGAAAGTCTTGGTCCGATAACCACTATTGGTATGTAAACTTTGTCATGAAGTCTCAAATCCCAACCGAACAACTCCTTGGTCAGAAAATGCAACTTATCTCATCATAAGTCCTTTGTGTAATCTCCTTCTGTAACAGTTGTACCTTGCACACCAAGGCCTATAATTTGTTGAGCATCATCAGGGATCACAGTCATCTCGCCACAAGGGAAATGCGTGGTATCGGTTTCTCCACAAAATCGCTCCAAAAAAAAAAAAATCACCGTCACACCATCAAATTTCACGTGACTAGTAACCACAGGATACAGACCGGATTGTTCAACTAAGTCTCTAACACCTTGACATTCCATATCCAAATCCCAAACATGCATCAATTGGTGTCTGCAGACACGCACAACATCCTTGTGATCCTATAAAAAAAAAACACAAACATAAATAAATAATAAAAAATTATTAATACTTAAAATAGTTCTTAAACATAAGGTTGATAATCTTACATATGTTGAATAGATCGTATGAGCACACGAGTCTTTGTAGCCGAATAACAAATCTTTGTCTTGTGGTTCACCCCAGAATGTGTCATCTTCACGATCAGGTAGCATATCGCCAGGATTAGGAATATGAGTCTTTTTATCTTTCGTTTCTTCTTCTTCAACTCCCACCTCAACCGTTTTCCCTTTCCCTTTACCTTTACCTTTCCTTTTTGGGGGAAGAACTACATCATCTACATCTTCCTCCTCCTTCTCATCATCATCAACCACTTTTCCTTTCCCTTTCCCTTTTGTAGGCGGGACTACATCAGCTACATCCTCTTCGTCATCATCATCTTGGGTCCCAAGCAACTCTGCTTCAGTGGGTTTCCGGATTATTAATTTACTCCGGTCCCTTGGGACATGCTCGGAGCCTCTCTTTCCAGCACCTAAACGTTTACGCCCATTACGAGGAGGAATGGAATTTGGAGAGGTAAAAGGATTGTTCCCTGTTGAAGCGCCAACTTCCTTGGTAATCTTCTTAGATGATTTCTTAGGAGCAAGAGGTTCCTTTTCCTTTCCTATGGATGTATTACCTTTTGATCTAACAATCTATCAAAAATAAACTAATTAAGCATTTTATGTTTCACAGTCGGCATTGAATTAATACAAGTTGGCATAGAATAAACCACAGTCGGTATTGATTCTTTATAAATCGAGCATGCCGACTGAGGGAAAAAATTACATTCACTTTCAATCGGCATAGAATAGGATGCCTACAAACCATACCGACTGAATAGGTGTTTTACACAGAGTTATTTCAGTCGGCATTGCTCTTTTACGAATCGACCATGCCGACTGAGTAGTTTTTTTACACAGAGTTCTAAAAGAGTTCAGTCGGAATTGTAATAAAAATTGTAAACAATACCGACAAAAGACATGCAAAAGTTCACTGAATCTATTCTTATGTCAATCGGTATGGTCTTCAAACTAAAATTTCACTAAATCAATACCGACAGTTGACATGCAAATTTTTTTGGAAATATAATTGTGCTGTCGGTATGGTATTCAAACTAGAAATTCAACAAATCAGTGCCGACAGTATCAGTCGGTATGGTCTTCATCTAAAAAGCTATGCCGACTGACACTATCAAACTACTATTGAAGATCCGATTTTTCAATTCTAACCTATTTTAACAAGTTCAAATCAACAAAACACTAAATAAACGATTGGGAACCACTTACTTTCTCATTGAAATCATTTGAGAGAGAGTTAGATTATCCTCCTCTTCTTCTTCCAATTGAGTTATAAAAGTGGTAAGTCTATCTTGAAGATTTTGAGCCGCTTTTTGTTGAGCCGCCGCAGCGATTCCTAGGTTAAATTTAGGTCTAAAGCATTGTTTCGATCTAGCCATGTTCTATTTATAGATGGAATTAATCGACAATTTTTTTTTGAATTCCATGATTAATTGACGATGAAAACGAAACAGTTAGAGAAGTTATGGAGGTTTAAATGGAGTGAGAAAAAGAGGAGTAAAATGAGGAGAGAATAAAGGGAGTGAATAAGAACGTTTTGTTTTTGTAATTGAATTGGGGGATAATTGATTTAGGAAAGTTATTAAGATTAAAGATAAATGATATCACGATAATATCACCACTACCAAAATTCTGAAAAAACCCCTTATCAGGATTTCTAAATTGGACCAACCGAAAGTATCCCCAATTTACAGGTGTACCAACGTTCATATTTATACGGACAGCCAAACCAATCCAGAGACCATATAGTTTGGTTTTTTTATATTATTATGTGGAATAGAATCCCGCTGAGGTTTGGCATCTCTTTATAAATCCTGCTAGACAGGTTCATTTACATTGGAATTGTGTAAGTGCTCTTTATTTCGACATTTGTGATGAAACTATGAAGAGCAAAAAACAGTCAATAACAGAAGACTTCAGTCAAACTTGATCAAATTAAAAGTGGGTAAATTTTTGTTTTCTCCGAGATCTTTTTGTGCCGTTGGGAATGCAATTACTGTAAATGCCTAAACCATTGATCATCTAAACATGTCATGTGTATTTATTTTGATGACAAATTTGATTGTGAGGTCCAAAATACTAGATATTTCAATTACTACTATACTTATTACTTCATTACACATTTCTATGAGTAATTTCTTCTATATTTATAGTATAACATACGTGTAGAGGTTTCAAGATAATAGCAGAAGAATACAATTTGAAAAAGTGGAGCTAGCTAATCAAAATGTCTAGCGTTCTTCATCGATCTGTTATTAGCATTGCGGTGGTACTCGTAATGATATTTGCATTTTCATTTGAGTTGTGTCACTGCGATACGATTATAGTGCGAAATGCATTCACTAACAAAACAGAAGTGCCATTTGTTGGTATGTTTCATCCTATCTATTACAAATTTGATTATGTCAAGTATGGAGATGAAAAGAGCTTCAGCGTCCCTATGAATGGCATCCAGTCGCACCCGGCCGCAAGGTGCAGGGCTTTCTATCACGTTACCGATCATCAGTTTTTAGTAGTAAGAATGTATGATTCTGAGTTTGATCACATCGCATGCGCAAACAAGTGTATGATTGAATTGCGAGACGATGGTTCTTATCGTCTGGATGAAAAGAATAATGCCTGGGTCAAAATGTACGATGTCAATGTTATAACTTATACTCGTACTACTAAGAACTAATAATGTTTTTGTTTTAGAAATAAAGAACCATTTACTATATGTAAGTGGCATAATGAACCCCTAGATGTTTGATCATACGAGAGATGAATAAAATGGTTCGCTTTGATGCTTTTTGCTTGCCCGATCCCCTTTTGCATTTGATATTCTTCGTATAAAAAGGACACAGGACTGCAATTGTCATGATTATTATGAATTTATTGAATTTATCTTTACAAGTGTACCGATCGATTAAAAGATGATTTACTGCTGCTGCTACTAATACACTAGAAGAACAAAACTCTTCTCTAATTATTTATTTTATTCGTCCTCTCCGGCCTTTTCTTGTTGGCTTTTCACTGAGGTTTTGTAATATGGAAGTGGAAGGGGGTGCCATCAACAGAGTTCGAAATTCAGCAAATTTTGTGTGTTGAATCAGGGTGATGAGCTTTCCTGAGGATCTTTTTCTCCACCAATATTGATATTGTTAATTTTGTTGTTTTTATTTTTCCTCCTAGTTGCTCTAATGTAACACGCGATTGATACCAGAAAAGTTGTTGCCAGTCCCCCCAATATCACTCCACCTCCGGCAACTGATTTATCACTTGGACGATAATGATGATGACGATGATTCACTAACTTTCTGCTGCTCAATGGTGATTCAGCACCGGAGGTCTCAGCAGCTTCATGGTGCTCTTCTTCACTATTCCCATGCTGAGCAGCAGCAGCAGCTTCACTCCCATGGTTTTCATCAGGAGTGGTTTCTACATGGGGATGTGCTTCTCCAACCGCTTCAGTAGCTACACTGTGGTCTTTACCGGTAGCAGTAGATGGTGGTGTAGCCGACGCAACAGAATCTTTGCCATGTTCTGGGAAAATGGATGCTGCACTGGAGCTTTTTAGATCTTTCTGGTTATTATTTGTTCGAGTCGTGATAGGATTCGACGCTGACGAGATAGAGAAACCGGCTGATTTGGAACTAGACTGGTGATGGTTGCCTCCTGCTCTTCTTGGAAGTGGCACCGGTGCTGCTGCTGCTCCGGTAATGCTGACATGGTCTTCATTTTGATTATGAACTGACCTTGAAGTTGTTTGATGCTCAGCTAAGGTTGTAGCCTTTTCATTGGCCATGGCTACAATCATAAACACATTTGGTAGCAAGAAGAAGAAACTCATACAAACAAGAAGAAATCCTTCCGCCATTGTTGTATACGTCGGGTGAAATTATAGAATTCTGATTTTTGTAATTTTACTTAGCTTGAAGTTTGAGGCTTATACTATCTGATGAATGAATGTCTTTGAAGAACTGAGGAGACACAGTCCTGTTTATATAATAGCTGAATTGAAGTCGAAGGGAGATAGGAATTAACAGCTCATGCTTCCCCCACGCTCAGTTACGCCGTGGTTCAGTGGAAGCTTCGCGTTTGTTGGATCTCAGCATACGAATTCTTAATCGAATTAATTAGTGGTTGTTGATTGTATGATTAGTGGGAAACAAAGGATTACACGTGAAAACATTAGATTATAAACCTAAAAAATACAGACTTCCAGTGAGGCTTTCCCCATTACAGGGAACAAATCTGTGTGTTTTAGAGTTTTATTAATGTAGTTGAATTAGGTGGACGTGTTACGTGTTATATTTATTCATTACACTCATTAATGACACACACAGCTTTAATCAACAACACCGGAAACAGCTAGACACCAAAATCAAGAAAGAGTTAGGGTTGTTAATAAGTCAATGCAGAGAGACAGACTGTTAAAACTTTTGCTGTCTTAGTTTAATCTCAGAGTTTTAAATTCGAATTCGTGCAGTTTACAGGGAGCCTCTCCTTGAGATTATTTTAGCAGAACAGCAACAGCAACAACAACTTTGAAACTGAATCTCAGAAACGATCTGATTGTCTTCTGACATTGTGAAGCAGGTGTATATGGACCCAGTTCTAGAGCCAACAAATCAAGCATTCAGTAACAACGGTAAACAAAATCAATTTTGTGTCTGTAATGTTGAGACGGGGGGACAAAGTATATCTCTATGAATGATTTACTGCTCACTGAAGGGGATGTGTAAGTAATCATAGTTTTGGTGTCCATATGCATAAGAACGTAACAAGCCTGAGGTTTAATTTCAGCAAACCATATAGAACAACGATTACTCATACTACTAGTGCTAGCTGGATCGTGTATTTTGTATATTACCAGTCCATTCTGTCCATGTGAAAGAACTGGTGTGACACATACACATAGTACGACGACTACTCATACTAATTCTATTCAACTGACTGAGCTGACTGGATATACATGCATCTAACTTTATGTGGCATTCGTTTTTAATGAACCATGATAATTTTCAAATGGAAGATTCACAGAGCAAACAGCGAACATGCATTCGCCGCAGGAATCAGAAACATACTGCCTAAAGTTTTAGTTAACTATTATCTGACAGACATTGATGTACCGAGTAGTCATTTCCCCAACAAAGAGATTGTCAGCAGAATAATTATATCACACATTTTAATGATAATTAAGAGACACGGAGGTCCTAAGTTTCCATTCCACAACCAACGAGACTGTCAGCATAAACTGCTGTGGGTGCTCACCAGAAGGGGGACAAAAAAGATGCCCAGACACCACCCTTTGGGAGTCCATGAGTAAGAAACAATGGATATATTATTGATTGCATGGTTATCCACAATAACAATTTATAACAAAACTAACTAAAACAGAGAGCTTTGTTCCGATGGTAGTAGGAAGGTGACTTCTGTTCAGAATCATAACAAGTAAAATACTGGAAGGTTTCGCATTACAAAAATTAGGCTTTTCGAAAATAGCAACAAAGAGAAATTTTGAGAAAGAGTAACTACAGGGGTTCGAAATGGAAGACTGGGGATATCGATGAGGCTAGAGGTTAAGGGAGCTAATTAAGGCTACACATTTTACTAAAATTAAAATGGACCGAGAAACTAACTTCAAAAGATGCAGGTGGAAACTGCCATGAAATGTTTACAAGACCAACCTTGCACACAGATAATTACAGAATAACACTAGTGCTCCTAAGTCCTAACCAATGCCAAGCATGGCGAGTAGATGAATAATAACAGCTCAATAAGGAAGAAAACAGGTTGGGAAAATATTTCAGGAATTTAAGTAATAAGGTTCTAATTTCACTCCTCATCTGCATTACTCCACTGTGCTCTATTCTCAAATAACATTCAACAAGACAGCAGATTACTTCAAAAATATTGATGCAAACCAACACTCGGTAATAGTTTTAATCAATCATCATTAAATAAAAAGAGATCTTAAAGGTCATTACATTCTAATACCCACATAAGGATTGAGAATATAAAAAAAAAATAGCAGGGAAAGTAGAAAAAGAACCTCCCTAGCGACAAGGTTCATCAGTCAAAGCCTCCAGAGAATAAAGTTCAAATATCCAAGAGACCCATCACGCTGAAAAACTTCCCCAAAGAATATTTATATCAACAGTTTCTCAATAGCGTCCTACAATTCAAAAATAAAATGTATTAGTATTCACATTATAAGCAGGTTCGGAAAAATGTGGTACAAGCTGTGACATTGATATGGAGGTACCTTTAGTTGTGTAATTTGAGATTTCAACTGACTCCCCTCATTGCTCGTCACTGAACACGCAATCACGGGTCTAGTGACTCCACATGCACGACCAAGGGCTTCTTTTGAAGGAACAAACACATAAGGAACATTCTGTAACAATGAAAGGGAGAAAATAAAGTTAATTCGGAACCACGCAAAGAATTATCTTCATTAATCAACCGAAAGAAACATTTCAACGCAACGCCACCCGATGATGAACCATTGCATAATATTATCTTTATACTGTACCAATGTTATCCTGCTACTGCTTAGGCCTACACATACTGGCCAAATACATGTTTACTGAGCTACTGCATAGGTACATCTATTAATGATGGTCTTTGAATGTCAAGATACTGCGCAAGTGTTTCTTTCAAGTTCAACCAGTCCTTCCAGTTAAGGCTATAAATAATCTACTTGCCAATTCATACATTCTCCTTCATAAAAATCTCTGAAAATGACCTTAGGCCTCCCTCTAGAAGAGTATCCATTTAGTAGTAATCAGGATTCATATAGGAGTAGAATATATCACTGTTCATATTCTTTTCTATTGATTCATTCAATTCTATCTCCAATAGATACTAGCAATGTTATAATAATCAATCATGGTATCATCAAGTAAGATAACTAACCAGTAAGTCATACTAACAACCATATGTGTAATTAGGTAGGAGGGAAATACGATTACCTTATCTTCGGCAAGCAGTGGAAGATGAAGAAGGATTTCAAGAGGTTCAGTATCAGCTGCCATAACTACAAACTCGGAGATACCCCTATTTAAAGTCTTTGTGGCTAAAAAAAAATTAGAAATTCAGAAGTGAATTGAACGGAGAATCAAAGAGAATCATAAATAAAAGAGAGTAAGTACCTTCATTGGCACCTTTCTTAAGCTGTTTGTAATTAGCAGCTTGTTGAACCAAATCATGGATTGTTATAGCTAGCTGTGAATCAGCCAAGGGGTATGCCTTTGGATTTACTGAATCTTCAATAGTCTATGAGATTTATGAATTAAAAAAAAAAACAAAATTAGAATCCTGAACAAACAAACAATAACAACAAGAATAAGAATCATGGATTAAAGATAAGAGTTGATTAGAAGATACCATTTTTTCTAGGGTTTTACTTTTTCTCGGCTCGGCCGTGGGAGATTGAAGAAGAAAGAAAGGGTTTAACAAAGAAAGCGGTAAAGAGGGAAAAACACACGTCTCTTAATAAATACTAGTACCAGCGTTTAAGGTCTGACCTGACCTTAGTTAGTTTGGACTTGGGCTCTCTCTTAGAAAAGCCCAATCTGTTTAGTAAGGCTGTGAAAATTCATCCAATAAGCCGATCCAATCCAACTCGGGCCAAAAAAATTTGGGTGGGACTTCCTATACTGCATAGTTGGATTGGATGTGGGTGCATTCTTAGAAATCCAATAACGGATATAGTATTGTTGTCGGCTTAGAAATTCATTGGACATCTAAATCCATTAGGTTAAGGGGGTTTAAGTCACTTTACTTTAGTTTAAGCTGTTAGATATATATTTGGGTGTCCTTGAGTGTGTATTTAGTTTATCTGGAATTTTTTTGTTCAGTAAAACATGTAGCAGAGTATTACTAACTAGAAGTTACATTATTTTAGAGGATGCTTCTTAATTCTACCTTCGTCTATTTTAAGTTAATGAAATTAGATTTATTGGATTTACACGCATCAAATCTGTCGTCCTCCCATGACCCATCCAATGGCTACACGTATCCATTGAATGTTGGATAAGACGTGGATGCCAAATTTAGAACCTAGTTCTGCCAAGGGTTAATGTAGCGCGATAATACTACAAATTTATGAAGTAGAGTCTGGTAGGTTTTCTGTTTCATTTTTTTAGTTTAGTTAGGATTCTTTTCTGTTTCAGTCTTATGGTGTAGTTAGGATTTTTGAAGGTTTTTTAATTTTTCTAAAGGTTTTTCCAACTCAAGAAGTCAAATAGCCTTAGGAATAGGTTTAAGAGTTTCATTAGGATTAGTTTGATTTTATTTGTTTATATAAAGACGTTGTTAGGTTCTTATTTGAATATACATAAATTTTAAGTTTATTTGTTCTCTTTTATCTATTGTTTGCATTATCTCTTTTGTTGGTCGTGATAAGAATCTAATTCTTATCATTGGTACCATACGGTTTCGCTCCTTGTATGGTCAAATCTCGACAAGCAAGAAGGAAATTCATGGAACAATTAACAGCTCAAGTTACTGCAATGGATACATCAAGTAATCTATTGACTGAACAATTGGAGAAGTTATTGGAGAAAGATTCGATGTCAACCAGTGGACCTCGTAGCACCTCTAAGAATGATGGGAAGGTGATTTTTCCACGTTTCGAAGGTATTGATCCTGAAGGTTGGTTGTATCGCGCCGAATTGTATTTTGAACTCTATGAAATACCTCCAGAAAAACAAGTGAAGTTGGCGGGTATTAACCTTGAGGGGAAGGCGTTACAATGGTATAAGTGGATGAAAAAAATTCCACCTAAATCCAACTCGGAAGTGTTCCCTGCATCTTTTTTGAAAATATTTGGACGTACAAAATATGACGACCCAGCGGTAATCTTAGCCATGATCAGTCTGACTAATTTTAATTATATTGGAGATTATCAAGAAGAATTTAAACGATTATCAAACACGGTAAGTGATCTTCCAGAAAGATTTTTGGTAAGTTGTTATGTGGTGGTTTGAAACCTGAGGTCCGATTGGAAGTTGATAGACACATTTTTGTGTCCGATTTAGTCTCAATTTTATATGTTGTTGGTATTTAATTTTGTACTTATTATGGTTTTTATTGCTTTTTAGGTATTTTTGGAGAAATGTTAAAGGCACCCTCAACTTGGATTAAAGCACCCATTTTTTGGATCTGGGCAGCCACACCCAGATTTTGAAATCACATTTTGGCGGGAATTTAATTCGTCTTCACAAACAGCGGAAAATGGAAATTCTCGGTTTTTAGGAAATTTTGATTTTTTTTGGAAGTCTTCTCTTGTTTGGAAAGAAGAATTAAATTGGGTAACATAAACATCATTCTCTTAATAGAATTAAATCAAGAGAGAAAGAAAAGAAATCAAAGAAGAAAAAATTCCGTTTTTGGAAATCTCTTCGGTGATTTCTAAAAAGAATTATAAGGAAGTTTTGATGTGATTTAAGGCTTGGGATGGTATAAATAGGGGTTAAGATCAACTGGGTTGAGAGGGGAATCAAGTGGGAAGCTTAGAATAGGTTGAATCAGTGAAGAACAAAGTGAACAGACGAAGGAAAATCTGCTGCTGTTTGAACGGAGAAGAAGAACAAAATACAGACAGAAACTGTTGTTCATTAAGCAGCAGAACTGTCGTGCATTAACCCAGACCGTTGTTCTTTACGTTAATTCAAAATACCTTTTGTTACGGCTGAAGTGTTTCCAGCAACACTTATAAGCGTATTTCATCGACTGTTACACCATTATTCAACCTTGTAATCAATATTTTGAGCAATGAAAAGATTTTTTGAGCAAGTTTTCTCCACCATGAGCTAAGTTTCTTTACTGGGATGTGGAGGAGGTTTTTCTCTCAATTTTATGTGGTAAGTCTATTTTATTTAATTTATTTATAATTCTTTCTCTATTAAATTGCATGGTTTCAAAATAGAAAAATGGTTTTCATTCAGTAGTGGTGTTTTTGTTTGATGGATCATGCTGGGTTGACAACCATTGATGTTCCATGCTTATGATTTACCTCTACTTGTTTGCATAAAACCTATTTTGGCAATATCTGAGCTTAATTTATTTAAAAAGAATTACATGATTAATCACATGATTGTGGGAAATAACTGAATCCTGATTCCTGGTTTTCTCCATATTTTCTAAAAACATCTCTAGTTTATTTTGCTTTGTTTTTATTATTTCTAAAATCATTCCCTTCACAAGTTCGAGAATCGAACACTTTATTTACCACTTTTAAAACTACATCAGAAGTGCAAGCATTAAGTTCGGAATCCTTAGTCGAGACTATAGGCTTAGCTCGTTTACAAGATGAAAAAGTTAACTTAAGAATACATGGTTCCATACCTGTGGTGCGACCTAATATTACACCCACTACACCATCAATTAAAAGCAATCTTATTCCTCCTATCAAAGGATTGACTATGGAAGAGGCAGAGGAATGATGAAAGAAGCAGTTATGTTATAACTGCGATGAAATATGGTTTCATGGAAATAGATGTAAGTCAAAAAAGTATTTTTTTATCGGATGGGAGGACTTTGATGAAGAAAAAGATTACATTACAGATGATACAGAAGTAGAAACCAAACTTGAAATTTCTATGCATGCTTTAGCGGGGTCGACAATACTATAAACCATGTGTATTGTGGGAGAGATTAAAAAGGCGAAAGTCACAATTCTGGTAGATTCAGGTAGTACTCATAATTTTCTGGACCCGGCTATAACAAAATAGTTCAACATTGAGTTGATTAGAGATGAACGACTTGAGGTTATGATTTCTAATGGAAGTCGAATCCCATGTTTAGGACGATGCAAAAATTTGGAGTTTCGTCTTCAGGATACCCCTTTTATTAGTGATGTTCATGTGTTAGCGTTAGGTGGTTGTGACATGGTATTAGGGCTAAATGGCTACAAACTATAAGACTAATTCGGTGGGATTTTAAGAATTTAATGATGGAATTCGAAGCAAACAACCAAACTTACAACTTGTGGGAAAACAATCTCAAATTAACCAAAAAGCATCTACGCACACTATGGAGAAGCTAATCAAAAAGGGCACATAGGGTGTAATTTTCCAGGTGCAAAGTCTGGAAGAAAGTATAACTTCACTGATACCTAAAGAAATCAAACAATTAATTGATTCTTATAGTCCTGTATTTGCAACACACAACAATCTCCCACCAGTGTGACCTCACGATGACCAGATTCTATTACTACTAGGTACCACGCCGATGAATGTTAGACCTTACCTCTATACAAATTGTCAAAAATCTGAAATTGAGCAACTAGTTCGGGAATTGTTGGATATGGTTTAATAAGGCCAAGTACGAGCCCATTCTCATCAATAGTCATCTTGGTCAAGAACTTCTTGAAGAATTGCATGGGGTTAGTTATTTTTCCAAATTAGACTTGCATTCACGCTATCACCAAATTCACATGGATGATAAAGACATACTTAAAACTGCCTTTCGCACTCATGATGGGCATTATGAATTATTGGTGATGTCGTTCGGCTTAACTAATACACCGTCGACTTTTCAACACCTGATGAATGAGATCTTTCGACCTCATCTACATAAATTTATTCTGGTATTTTTCAACGATATTTTGGTTTATAGTCGGACATGGGAGGATCACTTGAAACATCTTCAAATTGATTTTCATATTTTATTAGAGAATCATCCAGTGACAAAGCTTAGTAAGTGTTCGTTTGGTATAAAAGAAACTGAATATCTCGGACATATCATCACTTCCAATGGAGTTGCTGCCAATCCTTCCAAAATTGAAAGCATATTGACCTGGCCAAAGCCTAAATCAGTTAAGGGTCTCCGTGGGTTTTTGGGGTTGACGGGATATTACCGAAACTTTGTAAAGGACTATAGTAAGATAGCATACCCTTTAACCCAGATGTTAAAGAAAGATAACTTCAATTGGTCAAAAGAAGCGGAAAATGCTTTCAATGCTTTAAAAAGGGCCATGACGACAACATTGGTATAACACTTCCTAAATTCGATCATAATTTTGTTATCGAAACAGATGCAAGTGGACATGGACTTGGGAAGTGTTCATGTAGAATCAAAGGCCAAAAACATATATAAGTAAGGTACTTGGACCTCGCCATATCAGCTTATTCACCTACGAGAAGGAATTGTTTGCAATAGTACACGCGGTATCTAAATTGAGACAATACCTATTAGGTACGCGTTTTATTGTCTATACGGATCAACAAAGTTTGAAACATTTTCTAGAAGCTAGATCCACTACCCCCTTACAGCAAAAGTGGCTGTCAAAATTATTGGGTTATGATTATGAAATTAAGTACAAAAAAGGGCCAGAAAATAGTGCAGTTAACGCATTATCAAGGATGACTGAGGATTCATAAAATTATGACATTACATATGCAAGTTGTACTTGGCTGGAGGATTTGAAAAAGGAATTGAGAATTGATCCTTGGTTGCAGGAACAAATAGGAAAAACTATTCGGTGGAAGATGGATTACTTAAGTACCATCAACAGTGGGTAATGAATCCTAATTCTCGTTGGAAAAATTTGTTATTATAAGAGTTATGTTTGTCGCCAACAACTAGACATTCCGGGTATTTGAAAACAGTAAAAAAGGTTTTCAAAATTATTTTATTGGCAGGGAATGAGACAAGATATCTGAAATTATTAATGCAACCATTGCCTATCCCTGATACAACAAGCATCAAACAAGCATCAACAAACCCATCTTCGAATCCATGACCTACCCCTTCAAACATAACCTCAATATTGAATCTAACTTCAATCTCATTAGTGTAATCATTTTCATATGGAATTCTTGCTCATTTCTCCTCTATCTATCGATCTGAACCAAACACATCACTGTATCCTCTATCACCATATGTGCTTTACTGATTTGTCTCGTCAATTTTTTCTAAGCATCTTCAAGATGTACTAACAACGACAACGAAGGAAAAAAAGAAAAAAAAGGGAATGAAGAAATCTTTTTGAACAACTCTTTAAACGTGAATGGAGATGGACCAGTTCTTGATTTAGGGAAGTTAATGTTTTATGAAAATTTTGGTAAAGTTAAGGGTATAATGGTAAATTTATTTAGTTATTATATTTTATTGAATGTTTTATAATTACTAAATAAAAATTAAGATTTAAAATTAGACAAAACTCAAGTACCAAACCTCAATTGACCCTTGTTTTTCTCCTCAAAATTAAAGGGATTGTATCGGTTTATAGCTCAAACAGAACACATTACAGCCAGCCAAGTTAGGTACATAATCCACACAACAGAGACAATTACAAGCAGTTATCTTATCTAAGGCTAACATCTATGGTGTTTCGAGATTCAATTTTCAAATTGCAAACCGTGGCCTTTTCCTTTGATTCAAAATATAGTTCAAAAATTCGCTTGAATATGAAATTGAATCAAGTTCTATGTGCCTTAGGTTTGGCGCATACTTTTGCACACTGTTGGACACAAAAAAAAAAAACTTGATCAGTTAGATTAAAACATCCTAAAGTGAGTTCCAAACTTTACTTTTTTTGCGCCTAATTAAATGGCACGTACATTCTCTGTTTTCATATATATGGTATTCTATCTTGCACAAAAAGAAAATGGCACGTACATATCCTTCATTTTGGGGCAGTTGCCCCCAACTTACCTCCACGCGACTCCTCTCCCGTTTTAGTTTCAATTTCAAACAGATGTTATTATAAATCACTGCCGACTGACATGTCCTCAACTGAAGATCTCATTTGGGATTTCTCTGTCTCTCAGTCTCAGGTGTTCGTTCAACAGCCTTTGCTACTTGCTCATAATTGAGTCTTGTATTGGATTGAAGGGAGGAGGTTCTTTTTCTTTCTTTCTTTGGAGGTCTATGTGTACTACAATTCTGGAGCAGCCACTATTTCTCCCTTCTATCCAATACAATATTCCATAATGGGTAACTAGCTTATCATACCAGGCACCCTATCTCTCCTTTTTTGCTATAAAAGTCTTCTTAAGGTTTGAACTTCTCAGTTCAACCAACCCCCCAATAGGTATGTATGGATTTTGATCATTCATTGTATCTTCTTAACTTACTTATGGCTTTACCATTACACCCATCATCAATTTGCTTCCTTTATTTGTCAATTGAAATATATTTCTGCTGTATTTTTTTTTACAGGGTAATGATCAATTGAACATTACTGATGGTGGTAAAAGTGTAGGTTTGGTGTTGCCCCTGTTGCTGGTTGTATCTGATGACCAGCCAGGATCCTTTTTTACTTTTAGAATGGGTTACTAGTAATACCAGAAAACATGGATGACAACTAATTTTCCATAATCCTTATTGTCAAATGTGAATGTTGTTCTGCTGGAGAAATAGGAAGGAAACCCCCTCAAAAGTGAGAGAATCTTATTAATGACACTTTACTAAATTTAGTGGGCAATTAATGACTAAAAACCAAAATGACATTTTCAGTTCACTGTTCTCATCTCTAGACTAGACTAGGATCACTGCTTACGGCAATCATCCTACAACCTACAAGAGGGATAGGGATAGGGATAGGGATAGGGATCATACTATTACCATGTTTGTTTTCTGTTTCATGTCATACTCATCCATAAGTCATCATCTTACTTTATCTACATAATATCCATTTGCATCACACTAGCACTAGTAGACTAGTAGTTGGTACAATTGGATAATCTTAAATGCAGTATTAGTCATTTAGTAAGTGTGAGTAGTTTGAGAGAAATAAGAAATGGATGAGCAGAAACAACTAGCAGAACTGGTTGGAATGGATGATGCCGAGACAAATGATGAGAAAGTTTTGGAGAAGCAAGAGGATTCAGCCAAAGAAGAGAAATGGGTGAGTGATGCGTCCGTGGATCATAAGGGTAGACGTCCCCTTAGAGCCTCTACTGGTGTCTGGAAAGCAGCTCTTTTTATCATTGGTATATATATGTATCCTAGATTCCTAGATCTGAAATTGCTGCTAGTAATGTTGTTCTCAATGCTTGTCTACTCTCTACCATTTGTATCATTATCTATATTCAGATTTTTTGTAAATCTTATATACGAAACCTTCTGGTCTTGGTAGTGTATTCGTTTCGTATTTGGGGCTGTTTTTTTATGCATGCACATTCTAATGTACTAGCTAGTTGTAACTTTTCTGTTCCGGTGGGTTTAGCTTCCACTTCAGTTGCAGTTTATGTTCTAGTGTGGTTTGTTTCCAGTAATTGCTTGATTTCAACTTGAAGGTCATTAATTGACTAAACCATCATATATTTGCAGCAATTGAGTTTGGTGAAAGGTTGAGTTACTTTGTGATTTCAACAAATCTCATCGTCTATCTCACCAAAGTGGTTCATCAAGATCTCAAGACAGCAGCCAAAAACGTTAACTATTGGTCCGGAGTAACCACCATGATGCCTCTCCTTGGTGGGTTTCTAGCTGATGCTTACTTCGGCAGATTCTCCATGGTTCTAATTTCATCAACAATCTATGTCTTGGTATGTTTCATACTCGTAATTGTTTAACATATTCACTGCATCTGCCTGACCTACATAGCTATCGACTGATGATATTGCACCCTTTTGATGATTTTGGATTTTACGTACTATGGAGGTTGATTGATCTGAACTATGACTTACTTTACATACAGGGTTTAATACTGCTGACAATGTCAGAGCTCATCCCTGGCCTAAAGCCTTGTGATGTTGTCATGAATGATAGCAGTACAGCTACAATGTGCCAGCATAGATCACCAAAGGTTCATGAGGTGGTCTTTTTCATTGCAATCTACTTGATCTCTATAGGTACTGGTGGTCACAAACCGTCTTTGGAAAGCTTTGGAGCATATCAGTTCGATGAGAATCATGCGCAAGAGAGGAAGAAGAAGATGTCTTACTTCAACTGGTGGAACTTTGGTCTCTGTAGTGGACTAATCCTAGGTGTCACCGTGGTGGGTCACATCCAACAGAAACTTAGCTGGGTTGCTGGTGATATTATTATCACTGTTGTTATGATTGCTACCATCGCGGTGTTCTGTGCCGGGAGGCCTTTTTACCGGTACAGAATAGCCAAGCAGGGGAGTCCCCTGACACCAATGATTCAGGTTTTAGTAGCAGCTATTGTCAAGAGAGATCTTGCATATCCTTCAAATCCTGCTCAGTTCTATGACGAGACAAACCATCATCATCCAATACTTCTACGGCAGACTGACAAGTTCAGGTAACCAACTACACCCCTTTAAGCTCTAGTTCTGGTAGATGAGGCCAATAAATAGATACGCATTTTTATTTTCAGTACTGTTTACTAACGCAATTGCACATTTACAGATTTCTCGACAAAGCTGCAATAATTGAAGAGAGCAATAAGGAAGAACTTCAGAAAGCTGCATCATCGATTTCAACCCAAACGAAGATCCAGAGAAACCCTTGGAGACTAGCAACAGTGACAAGAGTAGAGGAATTGAAGCTTCTTCTAAACATGATTCCCATTTGGTTGACAACATTGACATTTGGCATATGTTTAGCGCAGGCAACAACATTCTTCATCAAGCAAGGTATCCATATGAACCGGAAGATTGGTGATGGAGGATTTGAACTGCCACCAGCATCAACCTATTGTCTCGCAGCCATTGGAATGATAGTCTCCATATCTGTGTATGACAGGATTCTAGTACCCAGACTGAGAAGGGCCACGGGGAATGAAAGAGGTATCAATATCCTCCCAAGGATAGGAATTGGTATGGCGATCACTATGTTGGCAATGGTAATTGCAGCATTGGTGGAAAGGAAAAGACTAGCCGTTGCACGGAGTTTGTCAGGAAAGACATTGATGAGTGTGTTTTGGTTAGCACCTCAGTTCTTGGTATTTGGTATTGGAGATGGTTTTGCTCTGGTGGGTCTGCAAGAATACTTTTACGACCAATCACCAGATAGCATGAGAAGCTTGGGGATTGCATTTTACCTGAGTGTGCTTGGGGCTGCAGATTTCCTTAGCAGCATATTGATAACAGTGGTTGATCGAATAAGCGGAATGAATGGAAGGAGTAGCTGGTTTGGGAAGGACATGAATGAGAGTAGAATAGATAACTTCTATTGGTTATTGGCAGGCATGAATGGAATGAATTTGATCGTGTACACACTGTTGGCTAGGAATTATACTTACAAGAACAGCACCAAAAACAAGAGTAACACTACTGTCGGTAACAATAACAATAATGTATAAGGGAGCAGTATTACATAGAGTATTGGTTGTAGTGAGAAATGAAGAATGCAAATTTGAATTAAGATTGGCATAGGCTTAAACCTCAGCTCTTTCATTAGTCTTTAAAGACTAACGGAAAGAAGAGAGAAATGCAAAAATGGTAGTCATTTTCATTGCATAGTTTGTTGTGCCTATGTGTATGTAGGCCTATTAGTGCAATCTTTTGACAAAATTTGCATCACATACCGAGTGCCAAGCGTGGCTGGGCCTATAATAATACAAACGTCAAATGAAGTGTTTTTGATGGATGGGATGGATATAAAACCTTGTATTTTTTGGCTGAGAAAAACTATTTTGGGACTACTTATTTATGTTCATCCAAGCCTAGTTACTATGGGATGTCCAAATGGTGTTAAGAAACCAATTATACCCTTTCACTAATACAATATCTCAGTAAACTCTTCAAATTCATTCTCATTTTCTACTGATTTCTATTCTTCTTCTCTCAGCTTCTCTATCTACCGATTGAGATTAAAAAAATTGCTCGTCATTTTCTTTCAAAACCAATTAATCATATCGTCGTTAATCGCCGTACCAAATCATCGTCGATTTTTCGATATAAAGATGGCTCGACAGAAACAAACAAGTCGTCAATCTGATAATAGTAACCGACCGAATTTTGTGGAGAGATTAAGAAACAGAGAGATTGTTGTAGAACATAGTGAAGAAGATGAGGAACACGAAGAACAAGAAGATGATGATCTAGATACGGAGACTGACTCTGACAATCAGCCTCCCCAGCACTGTATAATGGCTCAAATAAGGTAAGGGTATTCCACTATTTGTGTTTATATTGCTTCAATTGAATGAATTCGTCAATAGAATTTCTAGGGTTTTCGCTGATTTAACATAATCGGTAGTTTTGTGATGTGTTTTTATCTATCGATTATGGTCGTGTTCTTCATTCCTCAAGAACATTGACCATAATCGGTAGATCTGTGTAATAATTATCTACCGATTATCCAAAGTAGTATGTTCTCCGGATGTTTTAAAGTTTTAATCGGCATTTAATGTTAATTTTTATTGTCCGATTAGTTTAGATGTTTAGGGATGTAGAAGATGCAAACACTTACTCACGATTATACTGTTCGAAAATGAAAAAATTGGAGGTTATATTATAATCGGTAGTATTGGGTTTTTAATTATCTGGCGATTGTCTTAGCCTCAAAACCGTATGTTTCTGGATAAAAATGAATTATAATCGGTAGTTAATGTTGGACCATTTACTATCGATTGTGTTTAATCAGAGGATAGTGTAGAACCCGAACTGCCTATTATGTTTAATCGGTTGTTACTATCCTATACTTTCTACCGATTATAATGTGTAGACAACTCAAAATTGCCATTCAATTGTTTTCGAAAACTAATTTTACTTGCGTTGATTGCTCTTTGTTTTTGCTTATTAGGGAAAGAGGAGCTAAGAAACGCAAAGATAAAGATGTTGTTGCAGACACTGACACTGTTGTTGCAGATCCTCGTCGTCCTAGGGGACAAAGACTAACGTCTAGTTCCCGAAGAAAAAAGAGCGCTCCCGGAATCTCTATCGATGATGGAACACAATCACAACCGAGTCAAGCAAGTGTAGATGTGGGACAACCAAGTGCTACTGAAGGAGAAGGACAAGATAAAGGGAAAGAGAAAAAGAAGGAAATCAAGAAGAAAGGAGGAAACTTTCCCCCCACCTCTTTGATGATGAAGGGTATTCTAAAAGGCGTGATCCCTGGGTTACCAAGTGATGGATGTGAATTGCTATTTGGATATAAATACTCCTGGGCCAAGGTCATTTATTGCACCGAGTTAATAATTTGAATCTTTTCCTTAAGCTATTTAATTTTTATTCGTCAAAGTGATAACGGTTGTTCTAATTATTTTGTAATCCATTGTGTATAATAGGATCACACTCATGCGGTTCGTCTGCTCAAAGCTTCAGCTGCACCAACTAAAATGCGTGATTGGGATTTAGATGGTGAATGTGATAAGTTCAAGCAAATTATAGCCAACTCTGGGTTATCTACTGCAGATGAAAATTCAATGTTAGATCATGACAAGGTGGCGATATCAGCCTTTATGGAGAGATTTTATGGGGAAACTGATACCTTCCATCTTCCGTTTGGCGAGATGACGATTACTCATAATGATGTTATGCAGATTATAAGTCTTTCTGATCAGGGAAAGGCTGTCAAGGAAAATTATATGAATCAGTTAGAATGGAAGCAGCTTTATGATTACACGAACAAGTGTTTCGGTTGGGACCAAACGACATCAGATGTTGAGTTCAAGAAGTGCTTCCTCAAAAGACCAGGCAGTTCAACATGGTTGACTTGAGAAATAAGTTCAGCGACACCAAGGAAAGACAATAAAAGGGAGAGTTGATTCAGGAAGAAGTGGACGCGGCAACCACGGCATATCTTTTATATTTGTTGGGATGTGTCATTTTCCCCAATAGTAACGGAAACAGGATCAACGCCAACCTCTTACAACTCTTGCATCCTCTTAATAAAGTTTGTGATGATGCATGGGTTACCGCTTTCCTCGCTTACCTGATGGAGGAGTTGAGAAAGGCATCGAGACAACTAACTAGCCAGATTTCTAGGATTGTGAGCCTACTACAGGTAATTTGTTAACTTCTATTGATGCTTTGATTTTTATGTTTGTTTTGATTTTTTAAGAATCAATGTTCTTATATTTATTTTGCTATTTATGTATACATGGAGCTATGACCACTTCCCAACATTGAAGTTGTGCAATTATTAAGAATGAAAATACAATCAATGACTAGTTTTTGAAATTACCTATAATACACCAGTTTTCTCAACCAAATACCCCACACACCTAGTTTCATACACTCTACAAAGATCATTTAATCATCTCATCTTTGTAGTTCACTTCATACCTCTACTTACAAGCATGACAACATTTGACTCAGTTGAAGATTTGTCTATAATCAAAACATGGTATAACGAAACTCTACGTGAAGATGTCATAGCTGGAAGGGTTGAACCTGAAACCCTTTGGGGGAGGATCTACATCAAATATGTTCGAGAATATGGAAATCTAAAGCAAAGATCTCTTGAACAAATTCACCATAGGTACCAACTTATCCGAATAGGGATAGCTGATTATATAACTATACTAAAACGGATCTTTAACCGCACCCATTTAGGATTGTCGATCCAAAAATTTGTAAGTATCTTTCACATAAGCTAAGTTGTTTAATCTTCCAATAAATAAATAGTAAACTTGATGAATTATGTTATTTTTGTCCTATGATTTTGTAGGAGGATCTCGCAAAAACGCACTACTATCAGGAAAAAGGAGAAGAATTCACATTGTTGAAAGCTATGAGTTCATTAAGTCCAAAGTGTAATCGGAAATAATTGTTTAACTTTATCTACCGATACTGAGAAGTTTTCAAATATTTTATCAG
The DNA here is from genome assembly GCA_023531435.1 of Papaver californicum. Classification (NCBI taxonomy): domain Eukaryota; kingdom Viridiplantae; phylum Streptophyta; class Magnoliopsida; order Ranunculales; family Papaveraceae; genus Papaver; species Papaver californicum. The sequence goes on along the minus strand of JAJJMC010009201.1, from coordinate 1,280,640 downwards.
AGTTTGGTTGTAATCAGATGTAATTGTTTAACTTTATCTACCAATTCTGGGAAATTTTCAAATATATTCTCAGAGTTTGGTTGTAATCGGAAGTAATTGTTTAACTTTGTCTACCGGTTCTGGGAAATTTTTAAATACATTTTCAGAGCTTGGATGTAATCCGAAGTAATTGTTTATCTTAATCTACCGATTCTGGAAATTTTACTTTTTTTTGTCAGAAAGTATAATAATTGGTAGATAAAGCCTATCTAGATACTACTGATTATACTAGGTTCATTTTACTCAATCTTCTGGAGGAAATACAATTATAATCGGTAGATAATGTAAACCAGTGATTACCGATTAATTAAGATAGTAAAGAAATTCTAAATTTTCAAAATTTGGAAAAATTTATTTTGAGGGCTGCTATGACAATCGGTAGATAAAGGCTTCGCATATACTACCGATTGTGATAGTAGAAAAATTCTACATTTTCAAAAGTTGGACAAATTTATTTTTGCGAATGCTATGACAATCGGTAGTTAAATGATTCGCTAATCTACCGAGTTTGATAGTGAAAAAATTCAACATTTTTCAAATCTGAGAACAATTATTTTTGGGGCTACTAATACAATCGGTAGATAATATTTTCTCCGAAACTACCGATCATAAAAGTTTGTAGGTAGAAAAATCAGTGTGGGGCATATATCATAATCGGTAGATAAAAAGGTTCACTAAACTACTGATTATGTAAGAACAATAAAACAGGAGATTGAGGGAAAAATCATTTTGGTACTTATTTATTACAATCGGTAGTAATTGATCTTATTGAAATTTCCGATTGTAGTGAATTTCAGTTCAGAGTGTATAATCGGTAGATAATGTAGTATCGATTTTGGGACGTCGACGGTACAAAATCATCATCTAGGTCTTCTTTATTTTCTAATATTATAATCTATAATTTATATTAAGTAACTAATTAATCAACATTAATACTAATTAATTAAAGATAGATTAGGTATTACATAAAATGGATGGATAAAGGATAGGAAAAAATTACTTTATAATATCACTATTTTATTTTATATGTAGTCCCAAATAGTTCTTACCAACCTAAAAAATACAAGGATATAAAAGTGCAGCTGGAAAAAACAATTATATTGCGTTGGGGCATTGACAAAATGTATAGATCACCGACACCGACACCGACACCGACACCGACACTCTCTTATGAATAATAGACCATCAACCAAATAGCACTTACTCTACTACTGATAAACCATCAAAATCAATAATAGTTTATACTAATATCAAACAAACTATTGGTGATCAAAACAAACATGAATATCAAACATGACACCAGTTTTCTAATCAAACATCAGTTAAGTAGAAACAAAACCCAATAATGATGTTACACTCTTTAAAACAAATGACCTTAGTTATTACTACGAGCTTGCCATCACCCACCCATACTTTGTTTAACTTCCAATGAGAAACAAAGAATCAATATGTATGTCAGGATCTCACGTTGAGTCCGAAGATGCTTTGTGGATCCCGTATTTTAACACTAAAAATATATCCCGCCTTTATAGCATTCAGTCCAGGTTCCATCATGGATTCTAAAAGATTTATTATTATAGATCTAAGGTTTAAATCCATATTCTTTCCGTTTTAGAAAAAGAGTTACTTTTATTTTAAAGATTATTTTATTTTCACCGTCAAGTAAACCACGGAATAAACGTAATTTGTGGTTTGCTTAATGTAGTTTTTTTGAAAATAGAGAAGAAACCAGGAGTAATCTAAGAGATGAGAGATCTGATTTGCAGAAAAGTGAGCACCGACAAGTGACAGCTAGCTATTGGAAGGAAACTCATTTTTATTTTAGACTCTTTTCTCTTCATAGCGGAAGAAGAAGGAAGGAAACTCCATCTCCATCCATCCTTCCGGTGAAGAGAGAAATGGTCAGAAAATCGGAGGAGTTGTAGATAGATAGATAGATAGAAAATTCATAGAGTTTGTGTTGTAATTAATCAGAAAGAGGAGGATTGAGTGAGTTATGGCGGCAAATGCGGGAATGATTGCTGGTTCTCATAACCGGAATGAATTCGTGGTCATTCCAAATGAAGGAGGAGGAGGAGATCATGTTTGTATTCTTACATTCTTATTTCTTTATTTAGATCCCCGATTCTTCTTTTTTTCTCTTCACTTAGTGATGATTAAATTTCAGCTGGATTTCTTATGGCATGGATAATTTGATTAGAATTTTACTTAATTGTGAGCTGAGATCCTTTATTATTATTGTTCAATTCTGTGTGAATTAGACGGCTTTGATCACAGTACTAAGGCAATCACTTTGCATTTCGAATTTTCCCATATGTCATTCAATCTAAATTGCTTTATTCACTATGAGAGATTAAACTTTGACTGTCTTTGAAGAGTGTGTTTTTAGTTTTTTCAAGTTTACTTTGACTGGATTTTGGTTTCGCAGTAGCATTTCCTAATTAAATTCCAACGATCAAGGCAATTACCTCAGGAAAAAAATAGACTAGAAAGTGAACCGCACAAAAAGACGAGCCACAGGCCCACAGTAGTAGAGCTGGCGACCCAGGCATCAGTTCATAGCATCCTTTACTTATTGATCAACAAATATCATATTACTTCACTGTCAAATCCATCTCGAGATCTAGCGATTGTTAGGTTACCTGGCTGTAATTTTTGTAAATCTTGATTCATTTGAGGCTTGTAGATACAGATTTGAAATAAATTACCACTTTGTTTTTGAATAGTTTCTGCATGCTCTTATTGAATTGGGTCTATTTCTTTCATGGATGATAATGCAGGAGAAGCCAATTAAAAATAATATGAGTGCTGGTCAAGTGTGTCAGATCTGTGGAGACACCGTCGGGGTTAACGACAAGGGTGATGTCTTTGTTGCTTGTAATGAGTGTGCATTCCCGGTTTGTCGGCCTTGTTATGAGTATGAGAGAAGAGAGGGGAATCGCTCTTGTCCCCAGTGCAAGACTAGATACAAAAGACTCAAAGGTTAGCTGCTGTTTGGGTTATTTTATCGCATAGATTGGTTTGATATGATTAATTGTTCTCTAAATGTTTCCTTTGCATATGCATTACCCAAATTTTTGTTAAGGCTTTTTGTCATTGTCTGGCTAATAAATAAAGATGTCATATGTCAGGGAGTCCAAGGGTTGAGGGGGATGATGAAGAGGATGATATCGATGACCTTGCGAATGAGTTCGCAAGGAGGCAGTGGCAAGAAGAAGATGTTGACCTTTCTTCATCACATGAGTCACAACACCCTATCCCACGTCTTACTAATGGTCGCCAGGTAAGTGAAAGCTAACGCTTATATACTTAATAGGTTCCACAATAACGTAGGAAAGAAAGTAGTCACTATGATTACTCTGTCTCAAATAATATTTATGTAAAACTATTTTATCTTGGCTAGTGCACCTATAGACAAGGTTTTGTTGTTCTCTATATTTCCTACTTATATATATGATCTTTTTGTACTTCTTATTAGAAAACAAAATATTTCACTCGAAGAGAAATGCCACTAAGGTCAAGGTTTAGAAATACCAGTGCATGCTTCTGTAATCACGTTTTGGTTAAACTTGTTAGAGTTGGTTTAGCATTATCATTTACGTACCTGAATACAAATATTTCAGGTATCTGGAGAAATGCCTCCAACACCAGATAACCAGTCAGCGCGAACCACACAATCAGGTCCTTTGGGAGGTGAAAAGCGTGTTCATTCTCTTCCTTATATAGACCCAAGTCGACCAGGTAATGCAAAGCTTTTACTGTTCAGTAGATATTCTTTGAACTAGTTCTGCTTAGAATCAGTAACAGTAACAATCTTGTTCGTTTATGTCATGTCAGTTCCAGTGAGAATTGTGGACCCCTCAAAGGACTTGAATTCTTATGGACTTGGAAATGTTGATTGGAAAGAAAGAGTCGAGGGCTGGAAACTCAAGCAGGAGAAAAATATGACGCAAATGACTAATAGATATCCCGAGGGGAAGGGGGACATGGAAGGAACTGGTTCAAATGGAGAAGTTCTACCAATGTATAAGCACTTGCTTGTCCAAGATAACATTCTTTTTAATTTGAACTTTGCTTATTCTCAAGCTTTTCATTTATTCTATCGGTATCTCACTTCTCAAATATTTATTGCTTTGTTTATATCATCTACTGCAGGGCTGGTGATCCTCGTCAACCTATGAGCCGAATTGTGCCTATATCTTCTTCCCACTTGACCCCTTATCGCATTGTGATCATACTTCGGCTTATTATCCTGGGTTTCTTCTTGCAATACCGTGTTTCCCACCCTGTTGACGAGGCTTACGGGCTATGGTTAACATCAGTTATTTGTGAGATCTGGTTTGCCTTGTCTTGGCTTCTTGATCAATTTCCAAAATGGTATCCTATCAACCGTGAGACTTATCTTGACCGACTCGCAATAAGGTTTGCTACCTCCACATTTTTGTTCTGTAGTAACTTATACAGTATAGTTTGTAATGCCTTCTTGTAAACAGATTTGATCGGCCAGGGGAGCCTTCACAGTTAGCTCCAGTAGATATCTTTGTCAGTACGGTGGATCCTCTCAAAGAACCTCCTCTAGTGACAGCTAATACTGTATTGTCCATTCTTGCCGTGGATTATCCCGTTGACAAAGTGTCTTGCTACGTTTCGGATGATGGGTCTGCAATGTTGACCTTTGAATCCCTATCTGAGACCTCAGAGTTTGCAAGAAAGTGGGTTCCTTTCTGCAAGAAGCACAATATTGAACCTAGGGCTCCTGAATTCTACTTTCAACAGAAGATAGATTATTTGAAGGACAAGATAGTACCTTCTTTTGTAAAAGAGAGGAGGGCAATGAAGGTAATCTAATTGACCTTAGGGTTAAATTAATCATTTTCGTTTATCTGGCGATTAACTGCTAATATGAAGGAATGTTTTTTTTTTCAGAGGGAGTATGAGGAATTCAAGGTTAGGATCAATGCTCTAGTTGCGAAAGCACAGAAAATGCCAGAAGAAGGTTGGACGATGCAGGATGGAACTCCTTGGCCTGGAAATAATCCTAGGGATCATCCTGGCATGATCCAGGTATCATAACTCTTCCTTATACCCTGATATCAGTGCATAAGTTATCTTCAGATTGCATGTTTCTCATGTATTCTGCATTGAACATTTCCTTTGTTTTTACTTGGAAATGCAGGTGTTTTTAGGACACAGTGGAGGGCTTGATACCGATGGAAATGAGCTACCTCAGCTTGTGTATGTTTCTCGTGAGAAGCGACCAGGTTTCCAACATCACAAGAAAGCCGGTGCAATGAATGCTTTGGTTCGTGGTGCTTAAATCTTTTTCCACTATATGTCTTATTCGTTATAATCATATTTCTGCAAGATAATTACTTACTATGACGTGTCAGATATCAGAAAGACCGAAACACTGCCAAATCAAAACTGTCTGCATACAAATTATTCACTGATGAGGAGTAGCTTTAGTTTTTTTGAATCCACTTAAGTGCACAACATGGAAAACCACTTCTGTGACAGTGAAGCAGAACAGTCTCGATGGTTTATCACTGACATGTTTGTCTCCTTGTCTCTTTTTAACAGATTCGTGTGTCAGCTGTTCTTACCAACGGTGCCTATCTTCTGAATGTCGATTGTGATCACTACTTCAATAATAGTCAAGCTGTAAGAGAGGCCATGTGTTTCATGATGGACCCTGCATATGGAAAGAGAACCTGTTATGTTCAATTCCCACAGAGATTTGATGGCATTGATCTTCACGATAGATATGCCAATCGCAACATTGTCTTCTTTGATGTATGTGTCTCATATTTTTGTTTCTCAAGTTAATACATCCTTTTATGTGCTTCATCGCTCATTGTTTTTATTCTTTGCAGATCAATTTGAAAGCGTTGGATGGCGTACAAGGTCCAGTTTATGTGGGAACAGGATGTTGTTTTAACAGACAAGCTCTATATGGTTATGATCCAGTCCTGAGTGAAGCTGACTTGGAGCCTAACATTATTGTAAAGAGTTGCTGTGGATCAAGAAAGAAGGGGAGAAATGCGAACAAGAAGTACAGTGATAAAAAGCGAGGAATGAAACGAACTGAATCTACTGTCCCCATTTTCAACATGGAAGACATTGAAGAAGGTGTGGAAGGTAAGCTTGTCAAAAACGTATGGACGTGTTTTTCCTTTGTAATTAGTATCTATCACAGCAGTTGACGCCTTCCAAATCATAGATAGGGTCCAGTCTCTAGCACCTGAATAAGTTTCTGCCAGAGTCACATGTCAAATATTTGAAGGAATTTGTTCCATAGGAGAATGCAGATTCTAACATATAATTTTTTCTTTTTCCTGTATCAGTTGTTCATTTCTGGGTTTCTTATTAAGTATTCTCTTTATCTGTCCCCTTTGTTGTAATTATTTTTTTGGTATGAATCCTTGTGGCAAAGTTAACATGTTTTCTTCTGTGTCATTTTGTTCAGGCTATGAAGAGGAAAGGTCTCTAATTATGTCCCAGAAGAGGTTAGAGAAGCGATTTGGTCAATCCCCAGTTTTTATTTCATCAACATTCATGGAGCAAGGCGGGTTACCACAATTAACCAATCCTGCATCTCTTCTAAAGGAAGCCATTCATGTCATTAGTTGTGGGTATGAGGATAAGTCCGAATGGGGTAAAGAGGTGAGCTCAGAAGGGCTATCCAAATGACATCTTTTCTGGGATTTGTATTTCTAGACAAACTCTAACTGGGTTTCTTTCTTTTGTGCAACCAGATTGGTTGGATTTATGGGTCTGTGACGGAAGATATTCTAACAGGATTCAAAATGCATGCTCGAGGATGGATATCTGTTTATTGCATGCCTCCTCGTCCTGCGTTTAAGGGATCTGCTCCAATCAATCTTTCGGATCGTCTGAATCAAGTTCTTCGATGGGCCTTGGGATCAGTTGAAATTCTTCTGAGTAGGCATTGCCCTATTTGGTATGGTTACAGTGGAAGATTGAGGGTGTTAGAGAGACTAGCATACATAAATACCATTGTTTACCCTCTCACCTCACTTCCTCTACTTGCATACTGTATACTGCCTGCCATTTGTCTTCTTACCGGGAAATTTATCATCCCTGAGGTCAGCCAAGTTTCATCGTATCCACAATTTATGCATCAGTTTATCATTTCCCCTACTGTTTACTTGGATGTGCATTTATATTTATATGAAACTTCAATTAAACTGTGTGCAGATAAGCAACTATGCTGGTATCTGGTTTATTCTACTCTTTCTTTCCATTGCTGTAACTGGAATTCTCGAGCTTCGCTGGAGTGGGGTTGGGATTGATGACTGGTGGAGAAATGAGCAGTTTTGGGTCATTGGTGGCACATCTGCTCATCTTTTCGCTGTCTTTCAAGGTCTGTTGAAGGTTCTTGGAGGTATTGATACCAACTTCACTGTTACGTCCAAGGCAACCGATGATGAAGGGGACTTTGCAGAGCTTTACCTTTTCAAATGGACTGCACTTCTCATCCCTCCAACTACTGTTCTCATTGTGAACATGGTGGGTATAGTTGCAGGTGTTTCATACGCGATAAACAGTGGATACCAATCATGGGGTCCACTCTTTGGAAAACTGTTTTTCGCTGTATGGGTCATTCTCCATCTGTATCCTTTCTTGAAAGGTTTGTTGGGTCGACAGAATCGTACCCCAACCATTGTTATTGTGTGGTCAATTCTTCTTGCTTCGATCTTCTCATTGCTGTGGGTTCGTATTGATCCTTTCACTTCTGCTGCCACAAAAGCTGCTGAAAGAGGTCAACAGTGCGGTATCAACTGCTAAATTTCTTGAGGAATCCATATTTTTGTCTCCCTGTTAATTTTTTCTACTCACCCTTGTGTAAATAATAAGATATCAAATCTGCATGTCTGGGTTCAAGCAAGTAATTCATGGTACAATGTAATGTATCCGATCGAGGGAGAAAAGGGGTGAGGATATATCATATAGAGTCCTGTTTTTTTTGGTTTTTTTTTTATTCTTTGTTTTGTATCTCTCTATTCCTGGTCTGATGTGGGAATCCTTTTAGAGTTAGGTAGACGGCATCGATTGGAGTTGAGTTTAGTTTTGTTCTTCTTGTTGTGTTTATAATTTGTATTTGTTAAAGTGATTATAAACAAAGGAAATGGATTAAGATCATACGTATCAAAGTGATATTAACACTATCATTCAATTCATTTATAATTCATACCTATTCAGTTGCATGGATGATTTTAGTCTCTGGTGAAATGGTGAAAACATCATATAACAAAAGATTTTTAGAGCCTCCACAGTGGATAGTGTAGGTAGTGTAAAAATTAAAACTAGGAATTACTAGTTAATCCAATCTACAAGATTCGTTTAGTGTGTAGTCCACCCATCTAACTGTTTTTAATCGCTAGTCCAAAAATATGTTTTTGGACTAAAAATTTATCCCAAGGTATAAATACGTGTGAGAAGTGTTATATAATTATTATAAATTCCAAAACTACCCTGATATCAAATAACGTATAAAGAAACATCAATAAATCTTCTTTCATTATTCTTCGATCAGATCAGTTTTTTTTCGTCTGAAAGATTTCATTTTTTTTCCTCTGTTTTTAATCGGCTCTAATCTTTGTGAAGCTTTTTGTCGAGTTCAATTTCAGATCAGTTTTTTTTCCTCTCTACTTCTGTTAGTGCTCTGTCATTTAGGTTTTCAATTTCAGATCTGTAAGAAGGAGAAGAAGATGATTTTGGTGAAGAAGAAGAAGATTCGGGAATATACAGAAGAAGAAGAAGAAGAAGAAGAAGAAGAAGAAAAAAAGGAGATATAAATTCATCAATTTTTGGGTTTTGTTTTTTGATTTGATATTCAATGTTGGAAGATGAAGGTTCTATTCAAACGATATGATTTAGTCGATTAAAGTGATGATTACTCCTCTTTTCTGTTTCTGGTTAGTGCTATTTTCATTTATTTTTTTTGTGATTAAAGGTTGTTTATTTCAATATGTACTGTGGGATTATACTCTTTTTTCTTTGATACATAGTTTCCTTCGATGCATATCAATATGTACAAAGGAAAATATGTATTGTGGGATCACACACTTTTTCCTTCAGTACATATTTTCTTCAGTACATATCAATATATACAATTGGATCAATATGTACTGTTGGATCATCTACTTTATTTTCGACTGTACATATTTTCCTCCAGTATATATCAATAGTACTGTTGGATCAATATGTACTGTGGGATCATACACATTTTCTTTCAATACCTATTTTCTTTCAGTACATACTAATATGTACTGTGGGATCATACACATTTTCCTTCAATACTTATTTTCTTTCGGTACGTATCAATATGTACTGTTGGATCATACACATTTTCCTTCGGTACATATCAATATGTTTTGTTGGATCAATATATATTGTGGGATCATACACTTTTTCCTTCAGTACATATCAATATGTATTGAAGGATCAATATATACTAAAGGTTCAATATGTATTGTTCTTGGCGACTAATAGAGATCTTCTTCTTCTTTGTTGATGATTTGTTTGAATCTTCAGTTTTGATTTTTGATTTTTGATTTTTGATTTTTGGTTTTCGATTTTGAAGCTTTGGTTTTGATTTTCGATTTTGAATTTTCGGTTTTGATTTTGATTTCAGAAAAATGATATTGAATCTTCGGTTTTGATTTTTATTTGAAAAGAATAATATTGAATCTTCGGTCTGTTTTGATTTTGGATATGGTTTTAATGCCCGAGATTTTAGTTTCAGTAACGCCCTAGATTTCGGTTTAGGTTGTTTTTGATTTCACACGTTTGATTTTGATGGGTAGGTAAGTAATTTACTCTTTTAAAACTTTTTTTGACCTCCGGATAAGCTATATTTTCCGCTGGACCCTAGATTAAATGGGTCATGGGTCTTTTGACCATTCAACAAATTTCCCAAATTAAAATGGTGTGTTTATCATTTAGGACGCGGCACTGGAAATAGCAAATGCTAAATATAGCATTTTTGCTTAATTTGTTCAGACATACTTTTGAACCGAAAGAAGATTTGAAGCTCGTCAAGTCGTTCATTTCCGTCTTCCTTGAACATCCGTACGAAATTTATTTGATGTTTTGGAAGAGAGTTAAAGAATTCTTCTATGAGCGCACCTAGAATCCTAAACATGCATTACAAATAGGTAGACCTAGCGTTCAGATTCGACTACATCAAAAGCAAAATGCGAGAGTTCCGTAAAATTAGAAGAATGGTTGCCGAGCATTATCCCCAAGCTTCTCAAAGCGAGAAAGTGAGTAATTTCGGCATGTTTATCCCTATCTCATCGTTTGATGTTTGCATACTAACGTGTAATCGATTTAATTTCAGGTAGAACGATTACATAGCCTATGACGAATACGAAACGGGGATACAATGTTCATGCACGCGAGGGAATACACCGTGTTGAACAAACGTGCTCGAAGGTTCATTAACGATGTATTAATGTGCGAGCTTCAAGAATACGCGTACAAGATCATGTAATGCAATGTACTAATTTCCTAAACTATGTAATGCAATGCGCTAATTTCCTAAACTATGAATGAAATTTGTCTTCAATGAAAGTGTTCCGAAATCGTTTCATAATAACAACAACATCGAGCGATTATTAGAATCGTCCTTTGTTAAAGGAAATATCCACCGATTCTGGTGTTCTTCGTGAATGAGGAACACCAACCCAGAATCGACATTATTTTCCTTGTATCCACCAATTCTGGGTTGATTAACTTAAAAAAAAAAAAAATCTGAGATTTTTGCAAGTTTTGATGATTAATTAACACTAGTTGATTTCACAACTAACACGATTAAACAACTATTAATTGAATTAACACTAACTAATTATTGGTAAATTAGACATCAAAATAAATAGTTGGATAAGGGGTTTTGGCATTTACTTCATAATGACCTTATTTTAACTTTTAGTGGTAGGATCCAAAATAATTCGGGTAGGCCCAAAACTAACCAGGTTATTAAAGGTGTATACAAACATCTGAAGGTTAACTTTTTTGCTTATAGAATAAAAGGTTAACTTTTTTGCTTATAAAGTCCAATCTAAAATTTTGTCACCGATTTAATTTTTGGCTTTTTTATTTCTAGAAGTTGAAATTTACTTCTGAAGGTGTATCCTAACATCCGAAATAAAATTCCAAAATAACTTCTAGATATTGTAGGGTTTTAGGCCCGTGTATATGTAGCCCAAATAGCTAGTTAGAGTTTTCTCTTATGTATATAAAAGATATTATAATTCTGTAATAGACTAGATTTACTATCAATATATCTCCATTACTCTTTCTTCGGCTCTATATTTTACCTGTAGTTCCACTTAAACACAGTTATCAACACACGTTTTTTTTTTACTTTCTGTAATAAACCCGAATCTATTTTTATCTTTCATGAAAAAGAAAACAACGGAAGGATTCTGGTTACAAACTCAGCTAGCATAAAAGTGATGTGTTCTTGAAGAAAAACCTAGAGTTGATGTAGAAGAATTAATAAAAATCGTCGTTAACAATTCAAATACGAAGAATCGTCCACAAAATAGACGAGAAAACATTTGTTCCTCAGAGATGAAACGTGATAATCAGAATCTTCATCAGAAAATGAATCTGATGGGGTAACCAACGAAGAACTTCATCGATATTAGAATCTGAAGATTCAATTGTCAAAACAAATTAACAGATAAGTTCTATCTTTACTCTTCATTTAAATCCATCTATGATTGTTACTTCATCGATTTCAGAATCGATTAAAAAAAAAAA